>JABXWE010033129.1:0-12660 GCA_014611495.1 Limonius californicus
CTTTGAGAAGCTCTATCCTTGAAAGGAAACCCTTTTGACCATACATTTATTAACAAAAAATGTTTGTTTTCATGTATAATTTAAGCCCTAGAATCCCTGCAATTCATTCACACCCTGTATGTACATGACTTCAAAATTCTACAGGCACTCCTGATAAATTTACTTTGTGCTCATACTATATATTTTGCGTTAGCATGTGTTTAATAAATCAATTCGAAGAAGGGATTTTCAAAATTCCGTTGAATAGGGTCTCAAATACACTATACGTTAAAATTATTTCTCTGTTTTAAAAGGCCTGGGGGCACGAGCTTGAATTATAAGACACTCCGTATTTGTTTACGTATTTAATCTCAATATTGCTTGATTGTATTGTATCAGTATAAGCATACAGTTTTTTCTTCGCTTTAGCATAATATTTGAAGTAAGTACGACTAAATTATTTAACATTTCTATGTTTTATATGTAATACCACTGCAATGTGCTTTTTTATGTTTCTACATTAAAAAAATACAGAATGAGATCTAAACATTGGATGTTAATTTACAGAAAAAATATGGTAACTTTTTATTGAGCTGTGGAAACAAGACAAACTAGAGGGCCAGCGCAGAAGACTAGCTAGTAATGAAATAGTTATGAGCAACATATGTTTTCGTTTGTAGAGTACACATAATTTACCACTAAGAGTATCACCATTTATGAAAGCGCAATGCATCTAAATCGCAAATCAAAACAGTTATCAACAACCGTATGAAATATCTGCAATACGACCAAGTTATCAAATACTGACACAAAACAAAGATTCCAATTTAATAAACTGTACTAATGTAGTATATCAAATACAGCAAAAGAAATTAGCTGTGCCATTACATTTGTTTTTAGTTTTAGATCGCAGTAGAATTTATTAAAAATTATAAACATTATTTATTTAAAATATAGGAAATCATTTAATTTTTTTATATCCAGTACATCATGCGTCTTTTACTGTATCGTTAGCTTCTTATGGTATTCTTTAATTTGTGGTACTGTGAAGAACAGTGTTTACTAATATTCACTGAAGACCATTTGTTTTACTACTGACTACTGCAGTTGTTGAAAATGTTTGCTTTCATATTATACTAACATTCCGCAGTAATTGGGGCTAATATTTATACCTTTTTTGTGTAACCCTGTCCTTTAGTTGTTGGGTGGTATTTAAATATTGTGTTTTTTGGATGTTGAAACAAAAATAATATAAGAGAGTGATATCAGGAGAATTTGAAGTCCATAGATCATTACTTATTAAACGATGGTCAAAAAATAATTCAACGGTTGTAATTTCATTCATTGTCAAGTAGCAGGTTTGCGAAAACATTTAAAGTATTGACTCGGTATAATTTAAGACATTTCTCCATTATTCTGCCGTAAATTTCATAGGATAACTCCAACTCTTGTGATGTTGAAGATGCAGTATATTCGTGGTCCATACATTACCCTACATGCTCAAGGAAAGTAATTTCAGAAGACTTCCGTTCAAACTCATCAACTCAAAGTCGTACTGCCTAAAACCACTCACCATTATCATTATAATCATTCTGGAAATAATACACACTCATAACAGTTTTGCGTCCTTAGGTGAAAACCATTTGAGGCGCTTGTGATACCTTAATTAAGCTTTATAATAATCGATAGGTAATAGTAATTATTGCTGTATAAGACATTGATTTTGTTTCCCCACAATCAAACTTTATCGAAAATTATGTTGATGATGCGTAGGTCCTTCGTTTATAAAATTTGAAATTGTTTTAAGTACCTACTTTGAAAATGTTTTATTCTGGTATGACATTGGCGCTCAAACGATTCTTTTTTTAATTTTTCATTGATTTCTTCCGGCATACAATTTTACTGTTGGCTTCTGTTTGAAGTTGATTTCTATGAATCACTTTTAAAATCTGCGAACTATCTAGTTATGCTCAGTATGTACCGAAAAAATTGTAATTCAAAATTTGTTATAGAAAACTCTTCCCTGGGGTCGTTGGTTAAATTACAAAGCTTGGGCTGCAGGATCGTCGGCCTTGGCTATCTGTGATTATTTAGGAGAAGGTTTGGCTTCAATTTTGGGAATTACGACACCCAAGTATTGGTACGAAATCGAAGAATACAAGAGAATGGAAGCCGAGAAGGAGAAGCAAAAGAAAGAAGCAGAAGGATGGTCGGAACCAGCTCCTTCAGGGGACGTTAATATGGAGTCTATTAAAACTAATCAGCCGGTATCTAAAACTACTTAATCTTGCTTTTTTTTCTGATTAGTAATTTATTTTAGTTTTGCATTGTATACCTAATATATACATACCTAACTGTTGGTACGAATGCTTTAATATTTTTGTAACGCATTAAAATCAAATATATGAATTAGTGAAACAAAGAATACACAGGAAAACTGTGTACTTAATAAATTAACGAATTAACTCTATTTAAAAATGTTATATTGGAATATTTTGCTATGAACAATGTAAGCATAGAAAAGACAGAAAAGCGTCTTAGCAATAACATATTTGTCTAATAAATTTATTTTTGTGTATTTTGTATATAGTATAGGCCGTTAATCAGTAAAAGACATCTTAAAAGGATATACGCGTTTCATTTAAATTTTCTTTCCTAGAAGTTATGTAAATATGCTTTTTTAACTGGGTAATGTGAATAGCCACACTGATCGATATTACGATTAGATAAAATCTTCTCTAAATTTGTGATACCCATCGGCAAAGCATATATTCTGTGGATGTTGAGGATGGGGTATTGGATATTTGCTCTATGAGCCACAATTTTTTTAAGCGAATATCAGTGGAGGCGTATTTATATTACTAGATATACCGATTTTATTAGAAAACCTAATTTTGATCTTACAACATATTTTATGGTTACAGCATTATGGAGCACCTCCATATTAACAGAGGAAAAATTGGACGAGATGTAGTTTATTCATAAATCCCCATTCTCTCAATATTATGTTTTCAGATTAAATAGAAAATATCATTAGAATGTTTAGAACAATTAAACGCAAAAACGTATTCTGCGTGATTCGACTTTTTCGTTACTATAAACCCCGTTTCAATCGAAATCCGACATAAACACGTATGTACAGTACAATTGTCGAGTCAGTAGTTACGGATATTTCCAAAGTATAGGTACTACTTACATCTCAAGAGAGTTAATTTATTGTTTAACAAAATATATAATTAAATTGAGAAGCATTGGCTGCAGTTGTGATTATCACAAGAGTGCTGTGATAACGAGCAGAAGTAATTGACGATTTTACCATCTCCTATGTTGGCTTTGGATGAGGAAAAATAATGCGACATTCGGAAACTTTCGTTTATGAGAGTAGTAGATTCAAACTCCCAGCACTATCCAATAAACAAAACATTGTTTTGTAGTACATACACGAAATATTCTTCTCTATGGCACTACGTAAACTGGTCTTATAACTTGGTTGTATGTTAATTCACGTCTTTACATATAAAAATGTCCGATGAATATAAAAATAAGTAAAGCAATCGATTACAAAAATGACATTTTTTTTATTGCCTAATATCCTAAGGGCATTATTTCATGTTAAAGATACTTCATTGGCGGAGGAAATAATTATATGTTGATATCAAATCAAAAGTTTGTTTTTAATCGTATAACTTTAATATTTATATGTATCCCCCTCATCCGACGTCTATCTGGCGACCACCCTGACTGTGTATTCTTGAGAGCAATGAACGTGATAATTATTTATCTTACATACCGACAGCTTACTTATTATTATCATCTGAAAGAGACTATAATTAAAACGCGGAGCGTGATTCATCGGTACAGCTAGTGTTAAATTAAATATAGCATCGATATGTTCTATGATGAAATAGTAGTTATGCAATCTCAGATACACAACAGCGAAAGCTTTACATATTTCAAAGCGTATAAGTTTAATAAACACTCTGTATTCTAGAAGCATTCAATATAATTGGAAAGGTATCGAGACTTAAAAAGGAGATCAAGTAGGTCTTGGTTGAATGTTAACATAAACGCATGTCGTAACTTTATATGCATGTACAACGATTTGACCGTCGTCTGGCAACTAACTCAAAAGTCTATTGGCAAGCAATGATTATTATTTCGGGTAATTTCATTATTATTATTATTATTTGTGAGTATTTATACACAATACAATTGTTTTTGGAAGTAAAATAGAACTATTTTTACTAGACAATCGTGCTTTGTTTTAAGCAATGTATATTACAAGTAAGGTTAAGTGCATACATCGATAAGTTCCGACATGCTCTATATAAACAACATTTAACGCCCGCTCACCGGACTCCTTCGAATATCCATGGATTTTGAACCAGGAATTACTTTAAATTGTATATACAGGGTGATTCTAAACATAAGCGAAACATTTTAACCAAGTATAGCTGAGGTTATTTAACCCCTAAATCACGTAGTAAATGTTTTTAAAATTCGCCACTGTTATGAAGAAACGGTTAAACAACATTTGCAGATATTTAGAATTACCCTGTATAAAACTATCGAAGTTTTGTTATAATTTGCGCAATTTTTTTCAAACGATTTAAGCGGTATCTGTTACATAAGTGAACAATACAAGAGCTTGTTTGTGTTTTTTCAAATAGGAACATTTTTCTGAAAAAATATGCAATGAAAATCAGGAGTTACACCATTAGTGAGCTTATGCCCATTCTCGGTGTTAAGCCTTAGCAAGAGAATCATGGACTGCAAAATATTAATTTAAAAAAATACAGCTGTTATATTCTGTATGCTGATTGTCTGACAAATTGTTTGACATAATACAGTGGTGTTGAAAAGTCTCGCATTACTTTAAAAACTGACAAAAATTTCAGTTTAAATTTTTCTTTCGATTCTCGTTCTTCCATTCAGCCAAAGCACCGCAGAAATTTGGTTCGTTCCGAAGTGCAGTTAAAAAAATATTCAAAGTTACCAAAATTATGCAATATAAATTAAGACAAAAACCTTCAGCATACTTTTTAATAATTCAAATAACTGACGACTGATTATGTTTTATACTATTACAGTTACAAGCTTCTCAGAATTAGCGATCATCACTAAGAAGGTTAGGGGAAAATCTAGATGCTTTAGTAAACAAATTTAATCTTGTACATCATACATTAGTACTTTCAAAAGTTTAATTTGCCCATTGCGATTAGTGTGATACACTTTATTGCTGTGACGAGTATTTCATTTAAAAGTATGTGGATGCTGCCGTCGAGAACGGCAATTTTCTCGTCTCGCTTACGAGAATTGAGACGATACTTTCTGTATTTCTTGTCTCGTCTTTTCGAGACGAGACGAGAAATTCTCGGCGGGACTCTCGCTGTTTAATGCAGTCCTTAATAGAAGCTAAAATCAAACCTTAAAGCAAGAAAATTTCACTTTAAAAAAGAATTTTAGCTTCGTGTAATCATTTTATATAGGTACTACTTATTGAATGCACCGTGAAATGTCTGATCCTGTTAACGTTCAAAATGTTATCTGTATGGGTAATTCAACGGGATTCTGCAAAGAGGAAAAACCCAGTATCTAGCCTGTAATCGTTACCGTTTAATCTTCGATTCTGGGCATGTTGGGGACACACGCACGTTAAAATATCACAAGCATCAACAGTGCTTGCAAAATGAATTTGTAAATATGATATGCTTATTTATGTAAGTTTTAGTTTAATATAGACAACTTGAAAAATTAATTGAAGTCAAGCTATTATTCAACAGTAACTTTTTCGTTACTATTTAAAATTTTGATTGTACCTAAATGTCTGTGTATTTCAAGAATTTTTAGAGCCTGAACTACTTCCGGTCTTTAATAATCACTTAGTATATCACTATATGCATTGCGTAATGACATTACCTCTACCAATCGTAGGCACTTTCACTAGGTATTTTACAAAAAGGACAACGCTGTAACATTTATTATTATTATTATATGCACTTTCATTCCCTCTATAGTTTCCTGTCCTTAACCGCCAGGTATCCCTGTGTAAGGCATCTTTTTCTTCCAAACCTTTGGATTCTATTGCTTTTCGCATTCCTTCATTCTACGATCTTCGGGATCTTCCCCTCTTACGTCACCCGGGGGGAGTCCATTTGAACATTTTTGAGACCGTCTGTTGTCATCCATCCTAAGTAGGTGACCGATCCATTTGAGGCTTCTTCTCTGGATTCTGTCTATTACATTTTCGTCGGCCTGCATGTGTCTTCTAATTTCTACATTGGTAACGTGATCTAACCGCGACATACATGCGCTTCTTCTAAGGTGGTCCATTTCTACTGTCCTTATTTTCCTTCTATTTTCGGCGTTAATTTTCCATACTTCTAACCCATAGATCGATTCAACTAGGGATTTGCGTATATGTTTCTTTGTTCGATGTGATATAAGTCTGTCTCACTAAATAGGGTTTATACATCGTATAATTCTTTTATTCTGCTCAATTCTACTTCTGATTCACCTCACCGCAGCGTCATAAATATTAATGTTAAACTGGTAATTAATGGATCAACAAGAACAAAAGTAGAAACGCCTAATGAGACCAATCTTTCATGTAAAAAATACACACATATTTTTTATTGTTAAACATGCAGGTTACCATATTGTACTATAGTTAAGATGGAACTCTAAGAATGCTTTACCACCATCGTTAGAGTTAAATCTTTCAGTCGTGCTGAATTTCTAGTTCTCCCTGAATTCAGCTCTACATTTTAGTAAAATACATAATGTAGATTTGAATTTCTTGACGAGATTCCCACACGAGAGTCGAAACGAGACGAAAAATTAACTGAGGAGGCTGACTTTATTTCTCGTTTCGCAATTTCGAGACGAGACGAGAGTCATATCATTTCTTGTCTTGTCTCGTCTGGCGGCAGTACTAGTGGATTTGATAAATTGTTATTAATGGCTTGTTAAGTTGTTTTTGTTATTGAGTTACGGGAATCAAAGGCGACAGTGAAAACATTAGTTTATCTTGGTGATACTACGAAAAATATTTTACAATAGTTGAAGCACTACTGTAATGGTATCTGTAGTGTATAGTTTGGCTACAAACTTATTATATTTGTAGTATGGATGCCAGAGGTTTAAGACTAGATCTCCGAACACCGGATATAGTGATTAGATTATTGCATATCCGCTTCCTGATCTAACCGAAATATTTACGCAGAACAATGTCTTAACTTTTGCAAAGCATCTCATTTGGAAGTTGTACCTAAGACGCTAATTAATCATTTCTCCGTATTGAGAGCGTTTCCCTGTTGGGGTTATTTATCACGGAACTGGCAGGGAGCATTGTCGAGCGTGTGTGTGGGGGAGTGGGTCGCGGTCCAGGATAATTACCAGGATGTTGAAGCTCCGCCCGGACCAATGGTGAACTCCGGAGCCTCCCTCGTGTCGCATATTGATTCCGGGAGGACGCATGCGTGCCGGACACTGGCCAGCGAGGGTCAAGGGTCGCGCAGGTAGTCGGAGGGCCCTTCGACCGCACGACCCAAACAGCCCGGCCCGTTTCAGGGCCAAGGGTCATAAAAAGCGCCTTCCTTACCTTTCCGCAACGTACAACACACATACACACACGCGTGTTGTACATGCATACGTGGTTTAGCAGCTAGCGGGACGAGGCCGCATTATCCTTGCATTACCCCGAGCTTTGAGCTTTCCCTTCCGAAATCGACATGATGGTACAAAGCGGTGACGTCATGTCAATGAATCGAGCCCCGTTTAAAAACTCTCGCTAATTATGAATGAGATGTCTTGCGTAGCGTGCAGAGTAGTAGGGCTAGGTCAGGGTTCTTTACAGCTTTTTCTTATTCCTTTTTGAAAAAACTTGGCTCGCACCGCGCAGAACAGCTTTTAAATTGCTGTTTAAAATTCCAACTTTGTTTTAGTGCTTTAGAGTGGAGCACGAGCTGACTCGGGAAATCTCTTTTAAAAATACACTCACTTAGCGCTCAGCTGACTGCCGCGAGCTTTATTTACAATGGTAATTTTTACACTCTCGCTTTCGCAGATGCAGCTCTGCAACAGGATGCCAAAATATTTATATTCTGCAGACCGTTTTGTACGCTACGAAACTAATAGATTTGTGTCGCAGCTATCCGTGTAAGTTTTGTAAAAAACTTTTTTGCTTGGAAACATTCCACAAACCGAAGGAAAAGAGATAGACAACTAAGAGTAAGTTAGCAATTACAATTGGTTTTTAGTATTACAAGCATCTATAACGTTTGGACAAAAATGTTAGAAAACGTGTAGTTTTAGATGATTTATGTTAAAAAATTATTAGTATATATATGTATATACAGGGTGTATCAGAAATATGTACAAATATTAAATCCGATGGTAGATTACAATATATACAAACTAGAAAAAACATTTCTTTGGCAATGGGACCCTTAAGATATGAAAAAATAATAATTGAAAATTTGACCCAAAATTGTTTGAGTACCGCAGGCTAGTAACAAAAAAATGAGTTCAAAGACATGTTATGCAAAGGAGAGTAAGATAGAAGTGCAAAAAAATTTCTTATCACCTGCCACAAACCAATACTATTAGGTAGGTCAGTAATTTCTATTCAGTCTGTTGTTGTTATCACAAGGCAGACAAGCTTTTACGTGTTTGCCACTTTGGATTTACTTTACAATTAGGTAATAACCTTCTACAGCTTAAATGCATTTTCTATGTATCATCTGCAGTTCTCAAACAAAATTTTATTTTATTTTCTAATTCAAAAAAATAAACTTAATGATTTTTGAAAAATGAATAATACCATTGAATTCTACTTGAGCCAATCTATTACTGGTTTAAGTATTTGTACCTATTTCTGATAAACCCTGTATACATATCGTTTCCCACATCCTATACGCCATTCCTTCTTATTGTTGACGATATCTGCTATTAAATCCCTCTTCTGCATTGCTGTTTTAATTTGGTCCTCCCATTTTATTCTAGGTCTTTCTCTTTTTTCCCTTTTGTTTGGTCTCCATTTCCAGTATATATTTTCTTCCATCCTTCGCATGTATCCATACCATAGCAGTTTCTTCTGTTCTATTGTCTCACATATTGTTGTATTTACATCCATCTCTTGCCTTATTATTTCATTTCTAATTCGATCAAACAGTGGTTTTTGACACCATCATCATCATCATTGTCAGCATTTATAAACTCCATCTTTGGATATATGCCTCTCCAAGAATCTTCCATCCGCTTCCGTCTAGTGTTTTGCTCATCCAATGTGTTTTATATCTATCACGCTTTCCCACTCTTGGCCCCCATTCCGTCACATTTTTTGTCCATCTATCATCCGTTGTTCGCATAAGGTGTCCTGCTCCTTGCCACTTCTTTTTAGCTACGTATTCAGCAATGTCTGTTACTTTAGTCTTTTTTCTAATTGCTTCATTTTTGACTCTGTTTTGTAACCGTATCCCAGTATGGATCTTTCCATTTTCCTCTGGGCCACCCTTAATTTTTCCATATAACCTTCTACGCCAATATTCCATTTCCATAGCGTTTACCTTTGTTTCAAGCTTATTCTTTATCGTCCATGTTTTGGACCCGTATAGTGAACAACTTTCTACCAATGTCCTAAACAGCTGTTTTTAGTTTTTTTTTTATATATCCTTGTTCCAAAGTAGTGGTGTAATTGTCGTGTTATAACTTTTCCTTTTCTTACTTTATTTTGTACGTCTACTTCGTCTAATCCATTATCTGATAAAGTTACATCTAAGTATTTGAAATCGTCCACTAATAAGTATGGATATCCTTTATAAAATACTCCTAGATTGGAAAATAATGATTTCTGTGAAAATTTATTTAAATAAACATGTTAGAGAAAAGCTTCTCAAAAAAGAAAGGATCAATGTTAATGTTATTTTAAGATTTACTTCAAAATAAACATAAAGTTTTTCATTTTAAAAGTTATCAATTATTGAAAATAACTAATGTTCAGGAATTTTTTTTATCAGTTTTTAAACCGTCTGTTTACTTGCTTGCTTTCTTTGCCTGGGAGAATATTTGCTGCATCCCTATTTGTCATTGGATAACCAATAATGGTAATACTACTAGAATATCAACATCCAATTTTACTCGGTTTTAATACTGAGTTTTTTACAGAAATGGTTTTATGAACCAAGTGTAATTATCGCCTGTTACTAGTAAAATGTGTCTCACTCCTCATAATTTACAGCTAATATGCCACTCTTTAAATTTCTATAAATGGTTTTTATGAAAAACCTTGCCGCCATATCCCATACAAATATTTTGAAGCGGTGCCACCAGTGTTCAAAGTTATATTTTAGCTTTAAGTTATTGTACTTTAGTATACATGGCGAGTCTGCTAAGACAAATCAGCCTGATATTTCGCTTATATAAAATATTAGAAAAGTTATATTTGGCCAGACTGTAACAGGCACTATCAAAAATATTTTTTGGTTATTAAAAATCCCAATTCGCGGAGTATCACTATTATATGTAATAATGACACCGCGCAACGAAGAGTCTAAATGGTCTGGCTTTTAGGCTTTCGCGCTGAAAATCCGGTTTAGATTACCAGACAGTGGAATTACATTTATTTGAATTTAGTTTTGAGTTAATGGTAGCGGTATTAATAATTTCTTTTTTAGCTTACATTGTTTATTTAGTAAAAATTATTTTATTGTCCTATTTCTCAATAGTTTGCTAAACCCTACTAGTAGGAAAAGTTAGTACGTTTCATATTAACAAATAAAATAAAAAGCAAATTGTTCATACCACTAATAGTATCAAGAAATTAAATTTAAATCTAAATAGATAAAACAATTGTCCTTGTCCGGGAATTGAACCCGTTTTTCTGACTTTACAACCTGGCCTTTTAGCACACAGGTCTATTTAGCCTCTTTGTCGTGCAACGTCATTAGTACGTATAATAGCTGTATACAGCGAATTGGACTCTTTAATTATTTTAAAAATTAATTTGAAATAAACAAATTAATGCTCTAATGACTTCAACCAATAACAGGTTCTACCTACTAATTTGTAAATGCGAAATGCGACATTATAAACACAGTATTAGCGTAACTCTGGTAAATCATGTCCTTTACATGTTTGTTTGTTTCATTTTCGATTTTACGGCACTAATTTAAACTCACATACCCAACGCCTATCATTTATTTAAATATTTTAGAACAACTCTTAAAACAAACGATTTTTAACAAATTGAGCGCTACAGAGAATACTATTGCAAGCAGCGATTAACACTTAAAATTTAAATTTTTGAAGAACTCATTTTTAACGCAGTTTTTAAAATTTACTTAACTTCGTTGGAACAGCCAACAAATATTTTTGTTAGTGCATAGGGAACACTGCCTTATAATCTGCCAAAAAATAGTTTTTCTAATATTTCAAATAATCGAAGTATCAAGCTAATTCGTCTTAGCATATTCACCCTGTATATGCTATATCATTTATTACCTATTTATCGTTCTAGCTTTGGCCGCCACAAATTTCTTAATTAAATCTTCTATATCTAGACTATCCACAATATTATTTTCTATTAATAGTATTGATAAATCGGTAATTCGGACATTGTTGATAGCAAATTATTTTTTATAAATTTTAACTTTGAAAGACTCCTCTCTTCGGAAGCTACGGTTACAAGTACAGTTGTTGAGTTTACTATTCATTTTTTATTGCCTTACTGTTTATCACTATCTGCTTCCATCGTCTTCTATTTCCTGCTAGGCTTTTCAGTTCGGTGTAGTTATTGCATTGTAGGTCGTTTATTATCTGTGATATATACTGCAACCTTGGTCTTCCTCTTGCATTTCGTCCATCGATTGCTCCTTCTACAATATTTTTAAGTATCCCCTCCCTTCTTAGGATATGTCCCATTAACGTGTCTCTTCTCTTTTTAATGTTATCTGTAATACTCCCGTGTTCTGCCGCTCTTTCTCTTATTTCGACGTTTGTAATCTTGTCTACCCAGCTCACCAGTATCATGCGTCTATAGCACCACATTTTTCTTTTCTGTAGTGGCGATCGTCCATGTCTCGCATCTGTATAGTGCTATACTCCATACAAACGTTTTAATTTAATTTTTTTTATTTGGTACGTGTAATCTATGTAGGAAAACTTTACTTCATGGATAAGCTAATTATTTATGCTCTTAAAATGGCGCCCCTCCTAATCAGGCGCTTTTGTGCGGGGCACAACATGCACACCCACACGGCCCTGTATGCCACACTATAAAAGAAGATTTTGTAAAAGTAAGTATCAGCAACTTTTTGCCAACAAACAAGAAGCGAGGTTATTGTGTATTTCTCTGTTAATAAGGTGTGGTTCTATTTTTTGAATTATTTGAAACTACAATAAATGGTACTACCCCCTCCCGTACTCATTTAAGGCTAAGTCGACCTAGAGACCGAAGTTCCCATTGAAAACCACCTAGATGTTATGGCGGTGCCTGAGAATCGAACTCGAGACATCTTGCGTTGCAACCCTCGGCTGTACCCACTAGGTTACGCGGTTTCGAAAAGTAAACCAAACTAAGCTAAAAACATGCCGCACGTTTTAAAAAGTGTGGTTATAGCTTTAAGCTACTAGACCGTAATCCTTGTTTGCGCGCGCATTTTAATTTGCAATTGGGGGGGG
>JABXWE010033130.1:0-25550 GCA_014611495.1 Limonius californicus
GCAGATACGTGCAACATTAAAGTTCTCGTTATTGTTTCCATGAAATTCTGTTTTAAAAATATGAACTTTAACACTCTCGTACAAGAAAACTAAGCTCCAAATACCTACTTTTTTTGAAGATTTGTATTAAGCATTCATAAAGGAAAAATTCTACCTGAAGCTTTTAAGGCATTTAAAGGACACCCTGTATAGTACGGTGGGAACATAAACAACTATTATAATAAGATTACATTGTTGTATGATAATCGACAAAACATTTAACATGAAGACCTTTATCGCATTTTTGCATCTAGTTTTTGCCCTTTCATGACAAACGCCATCTCGTCTGTTTCTCTTGTGGAATTCCTAAATGGTCCATAAGGTCGTAGCGTCTGTCAATTCCTTCATTGGACGACATATGGCCCCTAGAATTGGTTACCTTTTTATTTTGGGTTAAAATTGTTACTGCAGTTCTTCGCCTAAATTCAGGGTGATCCAATTCTCCGCCCCTTTGCGATGTAGCTGCCAAGCGTTGTATATAGCAATATCAACAGAATGTACAATAAGAGGAAAATACCACTTTTTTCCCCGAACTGAGGTATAAACTAATATTTTGATCCGACCTGTCAACACCTTTTTGCATAAACCTTTCATTGAGATGTTTGAATAACGGCCCGGCCCTACTTTCGCAAATTTGCCTGTTGCGTCCAATTTTGTGTTATCTACCAAATGAAAGTTAGATAAAATAAATTCAAATCTATTTCGTGAGATGGACTCAGACACTAATATGTTTTGACTGTCTCTTCTATACTCTCACTGCATTCGTCGCCGAGGTACTCGAATGTAGCCGCTAAGAATCACAACTCCCAGAAAAACTCTTATTTCTGTAAGTTCAATCTTGCTACTGAGGTTCTTCTGTTCAACGTATCGATTCCATTCTTTTACGATTAGGTCTAGCAGTTCATCGTCAAAAAACTGTGAAAACAGCTCCAATGGATACGCAATTGTATTATTGCCTTCCTCATGAGCAGTGAAATTGGAAGGCTTGTAAACGAGGTAATCTTGTTCCCAATGGTAGCTTTTCTTCTTTTTGGGAACATTTTTGGCTTTAGCACTCCTTTTCTTCTTCCGCTCTACATTTCTCAATACTGAGGGAGGAATATCGTCCTCCGAAGAAAAACAATCAGCGTTGAAGTTTATCTCTGCAGGAGCCTGAAGTTGGGAACCTGGCAGAGTATTGATACTAACAAAGTCCTCATCCCCAGAATCTTCGTCCGTTAAAAATCCTCCACTATTTTCCGGAGGAAATATTGTTAGTGAATCGACATTTCCAACCAGTTCGTCATCATTCTCGAGCATTGCAAGGGTATCATGGAGAGAAAAGTTTCTAAAACAGATATCAGTTGATATACAGGCATCAACCCACCATACTATATAGTATATTTATATAGTACAAATGAAATTAGAGCCCCAAATAACCCGCATTGCAAAACAATTACAATTTTCAAACTTGTTTATACAAAGGAGTGTATTTGAACAATTATTTAATACTTATAAGATAAAAATTGGTTCCTGATTTATATATGTAATTTACCGACCTTGCAACCCGTATGCCGTATTCTGACATTTTCAAAATATTTCACAATTTAAGGAATCACTAGAAACACATTCACTGCCAAGGCTTTATTTATTGCATCCAACCGCTACAACAGTCAACCAAGGACTGCATCTAGCCCATTACATTACCCCCACATGTACAAGTTTCGACAGGTTTATAGTACGGTGGGCATATCTGGGTTAAAACGAGTTCGGCTATAACAAGCATCCGGTTGTAACGATCGTTTACAAAGTAACTGTTTGAATTTGCATTGTTTAACCGTTAAAGAAGAATGCAAAAATATATTAAATTTTAACGTAACTATTGTATTCTCATCACACAGCGGTTGGTGGTTCTAGAACCTACAAAAATTACACTGGTTTTAGCATTTCTAGCTTATGTGACTCAAAAATATTGATCTCCAAGAAAACTGTACCTAAATACATCTATGAAGGATTATTATTTAAATAGGGTAGAGCCTGTTCCAATTGATAAGGCAAGCTTTTTGGAGACAAAGCGGTGTATTGCAACATAGTCTGATCTACATGCTCATTGAATCAGCTTGAGCTGGCATTGTCGCCACCGGCCATTTACCTGGCAAGTAAACTTTGGATAAAATACAGATTACAATGCCCACTTTTTGCCATTGCCCACATTCTGCTTTCGCCTTATCAATTGGAACGGGCTCTAAAAGTGTTTGAAATTTGTATGGTATGGTTATTCCAATTGCGATATGTACCCCATAACAACCCACTAAAGGTTTTACTCTTCTTCTTATGTCGCTGTTCTTGTCGAAAGTTGGCGATCCAAATGGCTATTGTCGTTTTAGAAACTGCAGCTCGGAAGATTTCCGCGGATGAGCACCCGAACCGTCTTCTCAGATCTTTTAACCAAGAGTTTTGGTGTCTTCCTACTGATCGTCGTCCCTGGATTTTTCCCTCTATGATAAGTCTCAGTAACTCATATGGTTCGCCCCTCATCACATGCCCTATGTATTGTGTTTTTCTTTCTTTGATGGTGTTCATTAGTTCTCTCTGTTTATTCATTCATATTAGAATTTCGTCATTGGTTACTCTTTGCATCCATGAAACACGTGGCATTCGTCTGTATAAGTACATTTCGAAAGCATTTAATCTTTTCTCAATGGTTGGATCCAGCGTCCAGCTTTCGCATCCATATAACATAATGGGGAAGATATAGCACCAAATCATACACGAGTTCTAAGTTCTAAGCTCAGGTCTGATCTAGTGAAAAGAGTTTTCATGTTAATGAACGTTCTCCTAGCTTGTTCTATTCTTGGTTTTACTAGGGCACTTTTAAAACTTAATTTTATAATTTCTTCAATAACTGAAACTAGTGTTTGCCATTAAAATGTTTTAGTGGCGAAATATTTACGTCTAAAAATGTTATGAACTTAAGTGCAAGGATTTGACATTTAAAGCACAAAAACAACTAACAATCCACGACTTATCTAAAAAAGAATTAAAATCCCATAAGCGTAACAAACATGTTTATTTGTGTTTAAAATTATTTCTTTTTGTTTAATCGTTTTTTTTTATCATACTATTTAAAATATCTACTAAAGAGGATTTAATAAAGAAGGGAAGAAAGAATATTTATTTAAAACATTGAATTAGACAAAATTTCTTTTTGGTTGTATTGTACATTGAAGTTTAAATATATACAGGGTGGTATGATGGCGCCAAATTTAGTAGTTAATTCTGTAAATAATGGCGTCTTTAAATTGAACAATTAAAGCAGAATCAGTGTTTGAGTCTATATTTTGAGATCAGGAACAATTTGTTTAATAATAACCGAATTATAACACATCAAGTTTTAATTGCCTTTTTTGCATACATATATTATATAATTTATTGGCCAACAACTACCTGAATACCGCAAAAATATTTTTTTACATTACTTGCTGTTCTAAATTAGCGCAAAACGTTATTTCAGCGCGTCGTCTCTTGTTTGACCAATTTGCCTGTTTTAAATCATTTACAACAACAAGTAATACGGTAGCTCATAAAGGTTTCCAAAATAACACCAACTTTGTACCAAAAACTGTTAACATCAGTTGTCCTGAAGATGGTTAGTGCAAATTGCAATTGGTTACGGCCATTTTATAATTTTTACACCCATTAAGCAGTAGCCTAACAAGTAAAAATTGACTATCCCATGCAATCATACAGATTGAGACCAAATGCTTAATAATTGACTCTATTTCGTATTTTGGCCCAAACATATTTTGTTATAACATTTTCCTATTTTCTAGACTTATTTTTGTTATTACGTCGGTTTTAACCACTATGGAGGTTAATAACCATTTCTTATTTACAATTATTACAATAATTTCGTAAATCTTAGGAGAAAATTGCTACAAAAATATTCAAAATAAGTTGTTTTGCTTATATGTGTGTATCTGAATTTAGTAATAAAACTCCATTCTTTTGCTAATATTATAATTTTTAAAATTTATCTCACACATAGAACACTTATCGAGGGCTCCGAACCACGGGAAGTGCAAGCACTTCTACATCAAAGAAGATTTACTAGGCTGGTTTGCTATTGCCTTGTGAGGGAGAAAGGCTGTTAAAAATTAATTGAACCCCAGACCTTCAGCGTCAAAGTCTAAAACGCACCGACTTCACCTCTGGTCTCCTTGATTATAGCATTCATAGTTAAATTTAATGAAGGTCACTTGGAAATACTCTGTATAACGGCAGCATCTGTTATTCAATATCTGTGAAATTCCATTGTTAATTTTAAAACGGAAAACGTTTTGTTTATTGTTTCTTGCCTTATTTCGTTGAAATTCATATTAATTAATAATTCAAAACAATACTATCAACAATTTGAATAGGTTTTATTAGTGTTTTGCTGCTTAGGATGTGTTTCGATGAAACAATACGTATTGGTTTGCTTGCATTGACAATTATGTTACGTCCAAATATGTATTATGCAGCTAAGCACACATACATACAACTTATTGCAATTATTATTAATTACAAACTTTATATTATTGTTGCTAACATATGGGAATAGTTACTGAAATGTATATTTCTTAATACTTTAAACTGCAGGTTTTTATTTTTTATATTATTTACTTTACAAGTAAGTACAAGTAAACAGTAATAAAAAATAAATTGTTAATATTATTTGAAACATATAAAATCCGTTCGTTTAAAACAAATCGCCCATAGTTAGGTATTCAAGTTTTACAAATCATTTTAAATAACGGCAATGCATCAATATTATTATATTATTAAATGTATACTATAGAAACTATAAAATAAATTAGCACTCTGTATATCAATAACAATTAGCATTAAGAAACCTATGGAATCGTTTATAGCAATGGCGTTTTCCTGGTATATAACTTATCCGAATCGTTCTTAAATACCAAGCGATAATTTGCCGCAACTAAAAATGGAAGCCATTAAAGTTTAATAAATTAATTTTATAATTCTCCTTAAGTACCTGGTTGTGAGCTGAAATTTCGTACTTCTTGATTAGTTAGTAGTCCTAAAAAAGAACAGGTTTCTAAAGTACTTTTACCTGAGCTTTTTTCTCAAAATTATGTTTTGGAATTTGGAATGCGTACACGTACATCGGTGTCATTAGCCTTAAATCTGTAAATATCTAATTATACCTTTTTTTCTTGGTAGAAAGCACGAGCCAGAGTGTGAAATAGGAATCTGTTCATATAATTTTATCACCTCTTAATTTAATTTATAGATCTACTAATACCTGTTATAAAGATTTCAAAAATGCTTTCTAAAAGCTAAACGTACATAAAACAACGTTATTCAGTAAAAGTCTCGTCCATCTAGGGAATTATTTGGCTTTAGTCGGTAGACCGCGATCAAAGAAACGAATCTTGTTCAAATTAATCAAAGTAGGATTAGAAATATCTCGGTGATTATTTAAATGAAGATGGAAACTTCGCGATAATGGAACTTGAAAGGATTCTGTCAGGAGATTGTGTTCAATTTTCGAATGAATTTTTTGTTCGTGTCCAACTGTATTTACCGATACAGTGTTCCCATTTTTCGACTAATCCAAAAGAAAATTGTTTCGCCGTTCAGCAACTTTATCCGCTTCTTTGACCGCCGTATAAACACGAAAACGCCACTGGAAGAGTTTGTATGTATGGTGTGTAAACGTAGACAATAATTCACTGTAGCCATACATTTATTTATTCTGCAACTTTTGTACGGAATCAAACATTTCAAACGGCGACCACGTCGTTTCCTATATATGATGATCAAAGCCTATTTATATTTTCCGTTGCGGATCCACCGAACCGTTTTACTAACGCATCATCAAATCGGGGGATGGGGACAAAAGTACGACTTGTTTAGGATTGTTTCGAGACAAGGCGATATTTCACCGAACGGCGGATGTTCGCTTCCTTAGAATAACACACATGATGGCTGTTTACAACCCATCCATACATCATCATTGTCAGACTGTGCGAAACACAAATCGCTAACAAAAGATGTGTTCATTCCTTTGGAGGTCTTCCCTAACAGAACAGAAGCTCCAAAGTTAACCTCGTTAAGTCGGTTAATTACAAATACTTTTCCGAAAATTTCATGTGTAGAAATAAAATGTTAACCTCTACCAAGAATTAATTTATAAATTTGGTAATTGGCAATATTACAACACTACAATGATAAGGATGGATTTTTTGTTTTAATTGGGATTCAGTATTACAAGAATTTCGTTAAACTAACTACAGTATAACTCGTTTATTACAAGTACGAATATAACGCAGATTCCCTCATAACGCACTAAACCCTAAAAAACCCATACATTATCAAATCTACTTACAACACGATATTGCGTGCAAATAAAATAAAATAGTTTTGGTCGACAGTCTTCAATCACAACTGCAACAGTTTTTAACACTACAGTCTAAATCTGTTAAGATGAGCTCGGGTACAACGAGCTTCTGAATGTAACTAGCTTTTACAAAGTAACTGTTTTAATTTACATTGTTTACTGTATTGTGTTTTCCGGATACAGCGGTCGCTCGTCCCGGAACCAACGAGCTCTCCTAGGAAACTCTACCTAAATTCATCTATCTATTAAGGATTACCATTTAAATAGAATACACGTGATTGAAATTTGTATGGTATCGTTATTTCAGTTTACTGCGATATTACGTACCTAATAGGTACCAACCCACTGAAGGTTTTACCAGTGCACTTTCAAAGACCTTTAAATGTGTGAACATTTTCTAGTGGCGCAAAATTTACTTCTAAAAATGTATTTAAAGGATTTAACATCTAAAAAACAAAAACAATTAACAATTCACGACTTATTTAAAAAAGAGCGAACATCTCATAATATAGAATATTTTTTTAGTGTGTGAAAATAATGCTATTACTACGCTTGGTATTGCATGCCACAATACTGTAAATACTTTCCCCGGATACTACGTTTAACGAATATAACGAGCAACATTGCAATCCAAAAGACTTTACTACAAGAGAGTTAAGGAGTATTATTGAAAATTAATATAGAAACTATTCAGAGGAACACTGAGTTAAAGACTGACATAGCGAGTAATGTTGTCTGGCTCAAATGACCAAAAAAATAAACTTTACCGGAACAACTTTAGCTAAAAATGAAAACATTCCATACCAACGCTATGTACTTGTAAAACACGGCTGTGGAAATATTGAATTACTGACTTGTCTAAACTTATTGTCAATTTGAAGTCATCTCTTCGGATGTTGAACGCGTTGCCGTAGGATTGATTAATGTTGACGTTTCACTAAACGACGTAGTGAATGATAATGCTTTGATACGAACGCTACCTGCAACGGTTAGCGAAACGTCAGCGTCAATCAATCCTACGACGACGTGGTTTAAGGCCGAAGAGATGAATTCATTCAGCACAAACTGCAGAAGCCTGGAACCGTTATTGTCAGTTTATGTAATTCCGATTATTCATGTGACGGGCTTGTTAAACAGTTATAATGATCTAATATTATATACAATATTATCAAATTACGTAAATCGGTTGTGGGGACAACTTTAAATATTACACCAATACATTTTAAAAAGTTCCTGAAACATTTTTAACTGGGATAAAATGTACAGCAAAAATATATTCAAGCTCTTACAAACCAGGTACGTTATAACCGAGTTATGTTATATATGATAAAGATAAATATTTTGGGTAAAAAACTAGCTTCTTCTCATTTTATTATCTATATTTATTCGTAAATTATATTATATAGACTTATGCAAAGTACTGGACAACTTAAATTTAAAAATAAGTCTTCTTCTTGTCCTGGGTATAGGCCAATGGCATGTTAATTGCATGCAAGGCTCTGTGAGCCCTCTTTGACCATACGTCGGGCATGAGGCTGATCTAACTCGTGGAACAGAGAAGTTTCACTACGTCGTTCACTATTGTACAGAAGGTTTATATGACAACCGGGACCGACAGCTTTACGTGCTTATGTAAAATAAATAATATTACACAGTATTTTTCCAACCAATTTTTAGACACTGCAGCCAATAAAAAAAACAATACGTTTAATATACAACAAAATAAATTTGCTGCAGCAAAAAAATATAGATAAGACTTTGACATTGGGAATGCGTGCGTTATATTGTTAAAGGAGGGAAGTTTGTAATAGAGTGAAATCATCTGTCGAAATTAACTCGATTTTACCGTAATTTTTTATTAGTGTTGGCAATTTTTAGCATCAATTCTGGAATAGAATACTCCATAGATTCTTTATTTTAACAGACAGCTTCCTACAAGTAGGTACAACATACAATAAGATTTATAGCAAAATCGTCGTCAGTTTACTTACAATTGAATAGATTAGATATTTTAACATTATTGAAATTTATTTTTGAGTCTTATGCATGTAATATGTAAGATATAAGTATGTTAATAAATTATACTAAACGGGGTGTGCCTCTTAAATGAAGAAATTAGGATAGTTTCCACACAACCGAAAGTACAAATTAATGTGTAATGTATGTTTAGGTTTCAATTAATTAATAAAATATGGTCCTGCTTTCTATAACACGCTTATAATTAAAAATTGCTATGACAAAATGTTAATTCACATATAATTAGGAGATTTCCATCAGAAAATGGCACACTTTATATTCAGCTATTTACTGTTTCTAGTAACGATTGTAATAAACATTCACATCATATGGAGATCAGTGATTAATTCTCCCAAAATGATTGTTCATATTAGCGCGATTATACTGTATCATATTTTGCATATTATGTATTATGGCATGTAAATTTTCCTCTAACTCTGAATTAAAGAAACCAAGTATGGGACAAACAAATGTTTTGGTGATAAATAAATGCGCCATTTTGAAATCCAGTTTAATTGTCCTCCAGCGTTTCATTGTTTATACTTGCGAACCAATTTGGTAGTTATTGAAATAATGACTCATGTTATTTAATTGTGACAATAGTGTATTTATATTTACTTGTTTACGATCAATTGTGTATTGATTTCAAAAAAACACGTCTTCTAAGCAGGAAATTCCACAAATGTCGGTTTTTCCCTTTTAACATTAGATTGTTAAGAAAATAGATATGATTTAGATTAGTTGGAATTTCCTTGATTATATATTTTTCTATATTTTTAATTTATTGTAATATCTAGTTGTTAGGGCTGTTTAATCATTATGAAAACAAAAATATCTAGAATAGCACATATTTTATGGTATTTGAATATACCATCATGATACCTAGCATTTACAGTATTTGTTACATTACTTCTTGACCCAAAAACAGTAGTAATCATAGTAAAATAATATATTTTTCGGCGGTTGTCATAAGTACGTGTTCAGCAAGTTGAGCTTCCTCAAATTTTCTCTTTATACACGTTCAAATAACTTCACAGTCACAAAAATATCATAGTATTGTTTTAGAAACTATGCCGAAGTCATTTGAAATATCAAATGTAATATTTTTATAAATTTGCTTTTGAACTACATATGTCTAATTTTATCTCTACACTGTAGCTTGTAACTTTTTCATATAAATTGTTGTGGGCTCCGAGTGGAATTCCTGAATAACTCTTTGAAGAGTTTAGATTAGCCGGGTTATGAAAAAATGGAATCGCCTTATGGGATGATTCATATAAGCAACTAAGTTATTTGTTGTGCTGATCTTTGCCAAAGCGTACTCAAAAAATTCGGTAGTTTCTTGAAGGACTTTGACATTATGCCAGAGGTAACAACATTCTACTCGCGACACCCATCATCCGTTATCCATATTTTCATATTTCAACAACACAGTGGCTGTCTTTATATTTCTCTTACAAAAAGTAGAAATAGTAAGAAAGAGAATCGGATAAACTTTCTCATTCTTTTCTTATCTCAGTTTTTCCTATTAGGTTTTGGAAGCTCTGCAGACCTTAAAAACTGCATGAAAAATCTCAAGTTGGTATAAATTAACTGCAATGACCAGATAGTGAGAAAGTATCTGAAAATCTACTTAATCATCTTTTGTAGTAGAATACTGTGAAATGTGGATGAGTGCATTCCAGTGCGTTATTAATCAAATCCGCCGAGTTACGTGTTAAGGCCAGCCACGTTTCTGGATGTTGCGAAAAGTTGAAATTTCTACAACCACGTAGAAAACGCGTGTAAATCAAAAGTAGCGGCGTGAAAGCTTTTGTTTACAAGTCTAGCAGATCTTATCGAGATTTCGAGAATGACCCTACATAAATAACTGGACGTTATAAACTCGATTGCAGAGTACGTTATACCGTGCATGGTAATTCGAGATTCCACATCAAAAGTAAGCGCCTGTGAGTTTCTTGTCATTCCTTCGTAGCGCATAAATAGTTCCGAGATTATGCAAATAAAGTCTACTAAACACTGCTATAACGTAACAGAAACAGCTACAGCTCCAGCATATAATATTGATAAAGTACATCAGCAAGAAACAACAGCAAGTTCAGCTATAAAGTACGGATATACAAACATTACAACAACATACGCAAGTAATGAATAAACTCTACAAGAAGTCCAATTACGAGAAATAACTATAACGTATTTTATTTGCGCTCGTTTATCAAAGCGGCCAACTCGTCATATATGGTCATTCCAATAGCTGAAGCTACTTGAATGAATGAAAAATGTTACGTTTGCGTTATTTGCTGCATTATATTTTATAGGAGCTGCTTCGTTCTAAAAGGAAGAAACGCGTTTTCATAACTTATTTCCAAGACCTTCCTCATTTTTCTCAGTTAATTAGAAAACTCCAAGATTTTATGCAAATTGACCAATCTTTAAGGCACTATCAAAATTCAAAGCTAAATTAACATTGAATTTGTTGTTAATTTTAAACACAATGTCTAACTGTAGAAAAGCATTAAATTAGTAACTTGAAAAATTAATAGCAGCCTTGTTAATATGTAACGTGAATTTTTAATATGGGAAGGTAAAGAAATTTTTATACTACTTATATGAAATGATATTTGCCAAGAGATGATCGAATGACCAGCTATGTCACCAGACTTGTTACTTTGAAATTGTAGATGAATGTTTGTAATGTAAAGATAATAATCGAATGGTCAGCTCTCTCACCAAACTTAACTCCACTAAATCTATTATATGGCAGATACATGTTTGTAATGTAATAATCTAATGACCGACTTTGTCACGAAACGTAACACTACTAAATCTATTATGTAGTAGATAAAACTGTGTAGATACAATAAATTTAAAACTGTTGAATTTATTATGTGGTAGATGAATGTTTGCAATGTAGATACAATAATCGAATGACAGGCTCTGTCACCACGCCTAACACTACTGAATCTATTATATGGTAGATAAATTTGTGTAATGTAGGACAA
This sequence comes from Limonius californicus, assembly GCA_014611495.1. Classification (NCBI taxonomy): domain Eukaryota; kingdom Metazoa; phylum Arthropoda; class Insecta; order Coleoptera; family Elateridae; genus Limonius; species Limonius californicus. The sequence goes on from JABXWE010033130.1 coordinate 11,443, forward strand.
TAATCGAAAGACCGGCCGTAAAACCAGACTTAACGCTGTTTGATTTATTATATGGTAGATGAATGTTTGCAATGTAGATACAATAATCGAATGACCGGCTTTGTGACCATAGAATTTATTATATGGTAGATAAATTTGTGTAATGTAGGGACAATAATCGATATACCGGCTGTAAAACCAGACTTAACACTGTTCAATTTATTATATGGTAGATGAATGTTTGCAATTTAGATACAATAATCGAATGACCGGCTGTATCACCATAGAATTTATTATATGGTAGATAAATTTATGTAATGTAGGGACAATAATCGAAATACCGGATGTGAAACCTGACTTAACACTGTTCAATTTATTATATTTTAGATGAATGTTTGCAATGTAAATACAATACTCGAATGACCGGCTGTGTCACTATAGAATTTATTATATGGTAGATAAATTTATGAAATGTAGGGACAATAATCGAAATACCGGATGTGAAACGAGACTTAACACTGTTCAATTATTTATATTTTAGATGAATGTTTGTAATGTAGATACAATAAGCGAATGACCGGCTCTGTCACCATGCCTAACACTACTGAATCTATTATATGGTAGATAAATTTGTGTAATGTAGGGACAATAATCGAAATACCGGCTGTGAAACCAGATTTAACACTGTTCAATTTGTTATATGGTAGCTGAATGTTTGTAATAATAATCGAATGACGGGCTCTGTCACCACACCTAACACTACTCAATCTATTATATGGTAGATAACTTTGTGTAATGTAGGCACAATAATCGAAAGACCGGCTCTGAAACCAGTCTTAACACTGTTCAATTTATTATATTTTAGATGAATGTTTGCAATGTAGATACAATAATCGAATGACCGGCTTTGTGACCACAAAATTGATTATATGGTAGATAAATTTGTGTAATGTAGGGTCAATAATCGAAATACCGGCTGTGAAACCATACTTAACACTGTTCGATTTATTATGTGGTAGATGAATGTTTGCAATGTAGATACAATAATCAAACGCCCGGCCCTGTCACCACAGAATTTATTATATGGTCCAATGGCCAATATAATGTAGAGGACCCCTTGTTTCGAATTTAGTTGATATAGAAATAACATTTTAGCTAAATGATATTTTCATCCACATCTAGAAGCACCAACTCTAAGAGATCGATTTGATAACTAATTATGAAGAGTATAAACATTGCGGTAAATTAAACTGGGTTAGTGTACTATCTCTCGGAAGTGCGTATCTGTAATATTCAAAAAAATTACCAACCCAATAACACCAAATACTAACTATGCCAACAACAAATGGATGAACCCAATCTTGTAGGTGGCATCGATTTCGGCTACTTAAAAACTATACAAACAAGCCTTTCGCTGTCAATTTATTACTTTTTGAGTTTACGAAAGTAGGTACTTCAGTACTGTTTCACTTACTTCGTACTAAAATGTAGCGAAAATAAATTACAGTCATAAAAATTCTTAAAGTGATGGTTCTAATAATAAACATAGATGGATCAATTTACACATAATAGGTTCAAATGAATTTGATAAGAAACCATTAATGTCATAATGTCAATTCTGTTAATTTGCGATTATGTTCGCAAATTTGGAGCAAAACCAAATTAGAGAGGAAGTCCTAATATCCCCTAATCTTTATAGATTACGATGTGAGCTTTCAATTAATTTTTGAGAACTTGTATATTTATCTCTCTTTTCCTGTTCTAAAGTTTGAAACGGTTTTAAATCGTATGTAATTCCTTCTAATGTTTCCTTAATTATGTTAGATTTCTTGTTTCTTCTTCATCATTTTATGGGAACGTCAGTTCCACTTAACTTTACATGTTCCATTTATCTTATTACAAGTCTCGTTTTCCACATATGTGCATGTAAATTTTTCGTTAAGAGTCAGATGCCATCTTGTTAAAATCATTTACCTTACTTTTGTAATTCTAATCAGTAATCATTAGCGCGTGCCATATAAATATAATATGAAGTCATAATTACACTACGCTGTGGTCTTTATGTGCACTAGTTTTTGCTCCTTGTTTTTCACTGACAGTAAGGTTAATCAGCTTGTAATCTAAGGATAGTGCTAATTTGTTTTAATTTAATCCGTCTTACATTAACTGGTTAATAACCTATACGGTGATATGCTAATACTTCATCGATTATTTAAATACGTCCTTAATTAAGGGACAGCTAGTGAACTTTGAGTGATCTCGATGGTGCTCCTGTTCGTTTCGATGACAAACCAAGAACCACTACAAAGTAGTAACCGTCTAATCACCTAATCAATAACACATCTCGTCTGCGGGCTGATGTATGTAATAGAGGACCCCCTTTGTCTGATGTCTATCCTGCAGATATTACATACATGTCCCATTGAGCTCGAGGTTCTCTCCCCAATGGCTGGAGTTAATAAAAGCTCTGGACGCTTACATAATGACTGTTACAATACGTGTCATCAGCGCGCTTGTTCTGCAAGGAAGTCATTTTGCTCGGACACGACAACTTGACCCGAGTTGTATGTAATATGGATTTTATTGTACGTCTAACTACAGTTTGTTGAACTGAATTAATCTGGAGCTTCTAATTCTAGTCATGCTTTTAGGTTATTTAAGTAAAATGTAGTGACTTACATAATTCTTGATTATTCTAAGAATGATTTTGATTATTTGTTTTAAAAACGAATTATGGATGGCTTTAGTACCATTAATGATGTGTATGTATAAATTTTCTGCCGGAAATGATTTGTGGTTTAATAAAATAAATTTAAAAATGGTTTGTGATTAGTCAGTTAAAAGGTTGCTATTATTCCGTTTATATTTATATTATTTAGTAGAATTATATAAAGAATGGCGATTTAATTTGAAATTGCTTAATAATATCTGAAACAATTTGGTTGACTGTTTTGAGTTCGTCATTAAGCAAAACTGAAAAATTGTATGAAAAAAAATCTAAACATGGAAAGCTTTTGAAATAGGATATTATTTGAATTCAACGGAATAGTACAGTTAGTAGATTTTAGATTTTTAGTATTACGGGGCCTCGGTGGAGTAGTGCGGACACGCGTTGTCACTCGAGGTCGAATCCCGATTGGGGCGACCGCATTTCGCGTAGTTAAGTTTAGGGTGCATGTGTATGAATGTTTAGTGTGTATGGGACGCCCGCACCCCCCTGAAGTAATGCGAAAGCGGTTCCGTAGGGGGGGGGGGCGGTAGTATGAATGAATGAGAAAAATAAAAATTCTTAGTATTGCAAGTATCTAAAAGATTTAAGAAATATCTTTTTCTATTTCTACATCAAATGTAAGGTTACTGTAAATTAAATTTTAGTCCAGTGAGAGCTTAAACGCACGTTTGTACCATTGATAATGACTAATCAGCAATACGTTTCCAAATAAGAAAATACATTAAATAATGGTTTATTCAAATTGTAAATTTTTCCAGAAAGTATAGAAAAATATTGAATAACTTGGAAGATTTAGTAAATTCAAAACTAGTGTTAAGTACGTTGGTAAATAATGCTATTACATCTGAAAAAATGTTGGAAAATGCAAACATTAAGGAGAAAGAAAATTGAATTAGCTTATTTACTAGAAATTTTCATTGAAAAGTGAGAGGTTTGTTAATATTTCTCACTTTATTTGAAGGGATTGCTAACGTTAAAAGGCATAGGAATCAAGTTTTTTGATATATTTAAAGTTATTTGTAGATTTCAATGGTATTTTCGACAGCAAACTCATAATTAAAATCGTACTTTCTATGGGTCTTAATAACAGGAGGGAATTTTCAAAAAGAAGTATTTCGAAAAGAATAATCAGGATGAATCTATGTCATATTCTCATGCATTTTCGTAAGTTCATACATCTTCGGCACTTGGAGATTTATCACAAATAATTGTTAATAATTAATACTTAAACGTGTCTTCATAGGATAAGAGGAAATCATCAGATTGTAGAAATTCCATACCTTTGGAATGATAATTGGATTTACTGTAAATTACACTACAGGTATGCTTATCTGCTTTTATGACTAAAACGTTACTTTTTGTAATTTTAAATTAATGTCTAATATACACAAGACGCAAAACATAAGGGAAGTTTATAAATTTCTAGTTTTTAGTTTCATTAATAACATCTAACCTTATTTTCTAATAGCACTCTTATCTAGTTGTTTCTTGCATTACTTCGTTAAAATTCATATTAATCAATAAGGAAAAACAGTATTATTAATAAAGTCGACAGGTTTTATTAGTTGCTGTAGACTGGTTATGAGATCTTTGACTAATAATGATATCATGTTTTCAATGAATTTTATATTAATTAAATTAAAACTTTTGTATGGTGTTTTTTACATATGAAGTAGTTATTATTTATAATTTTAAAATGAAACAAATACGAACTAGTACATAGTCTTGCATACATTACATCTATGTATGTGTATACTTACAGATACAGATACTAATTTCTCCTTCAGTAGATACATAATTGGAACCACGACAGCCTTAATTTCACTTGGTAAATCCGTTTCCAATTACAATCACTATACTAAATGCTTGCATAAATAAAGGAGGCGGGCGTGGGTTAGTAGTAACTGCTTTAGAATTCTACGCTGAAGGTCTGGAGTTCACTTCCCAGTAATAGAGCCTCGGATTTTTAACAGTCGTTCAAACTAGCGATGTATTCTCTCTAGTAAATCTTCTCTGAAGTAGAAGTGTTTAGACTTCCCATGGCCCGGAGCCCACGTGAAACTGTAGGTCCTCTATGTTTGTGATACTTAAAACGCGCAACACAGACATAGGAGAGAAGATCGTAAGACTAAGATGAAGAAGATAAAATTTTCTACCAAATTACGTAAACAATTATATTATGCAATCTACCAAAATGTAATAAAAAAATTAGTTATGTTAGTATTGTAGAAAATATTTTCCGTATTAATAATATGTAGGGTTTAATGGGAATAAAATACTATAGCTACTGTCTCCCTTCGGCTTTTTATAAGGCAGAGGCAGACTATATATTTCGGTTTAAATTGAGTATTTTAATGAAAAAATCCGAAACACCGCAATGCAATATAGCAAGGATTAACCACGAAAGCACAACGTAGAAACAAAGATAAGACAACCTGCTAAAAGAAAAATACTTTACACATATTACAGAAGAACTCTATCGGCACATAACACAACCCATACATGCCGCTGCTAAGGAGGCTCTAGGTATAAAGAATAGGAGTAATAGAAGAGCTGAAAATTGGTGGAATGAACAACTACAAATAGCGAATAAAGAAAAACGAAACTTATATCTATATCATAAGTGGCTACAAACAAAGCAAATAACGGATAGAATGGAGTATAAAAAATTCTTAGCAAAATTTTAACGATTGGTAATAAAAGAAAGAATTGAATCTTGGGAGAAGAAATGTTAAGAAATTGAAACTTACATGGGGGGAAGAAAATCCACTGAAGCTTGGCGATTTATATAAAGTATCAAATCAGAAAAAACGAAGACGCCTTCATATAACTGAGATAATGGAGTATACACTGACTGAAAACCGAAAACCTGTAGAAGACAGGTAACTCAGCTATGTAGCACACAGACAAGAAATCAAAATAGAACTAGAAACAATAGAAAAAGCTACAAAGACTCTAAAGAATGGACAAGCTACCAGACCTGAAGGGTCCTCCAGAAAAATTGATAATAAATGAAACACCATAAGTAATAAAAATGCTTGCAGACATTTTTAATAGATATCGAGAGAGAAGATTCCTCAAAAGTAGAAAATAGGCTGGATATCACCGATACACAAAAAGGCAACCGAAAAGACGCGAACAACTACAGAGGAATATCTGTAACAAGTACATTAAACAGAATATACGGAAAAATAATAAAATAAGTAATTAAATAGGTACATAGCCAGAAAACTTCATGCAGAATATCAAAAATTAGAACTGGAAATGAATTTAAAGAAAAGTCAATATGTGTGTATAGGTGGTAGCGAAGAACCTTGTCATGATAAATAATGACGTAGAAATATGTAATGAATATAAATAGCTGGGGATAAAGATAACAGACAAAGAAAAAAGCAACGATATGATAAATGATCAGATAATTAAAGGTACGAAAATCACGAGAGCCCTGAAGTCTATCCTATGGAATAAAAATTATAAAAGTATAGCCATATATGGACGCGAAGTTTGACGATTAACAAAAAAGAATGGAAACAGATTTATGGCACTTGGGGAATGGACTACATTAGAATAACATAGAAGAAATGAAACCAGCAGAGAGACAATGAAAATAGACAACTCCATAATTGATGATAATAGAGCTAAACAACTGGTATGGTATGGGCATGTACAAAGGACGGAGGAGGGAAGACTACCAAAAAAAGTGTTGACATAGATACCATCAGAAAAAAAAGACGCTGTAGACCACAAACAATTTGGAGAAGTGGAATCGTGAAAGACAAAATTTACAAGAGGGGCAATGGCAAGACAGGAAAGTCTGGAGAACGGATACCGAAAGTCGCCACAATACGCCCTTCTTCGAGTGCTTTATCTCTTACGAGACGTAGCGATCTTCTCTCCTATGCCTGTGTTGTGCGTTTAAAGTGCCACAGACATAGAGGACTTACAGCTTAACGTGGGCTCCAAACCGCGGAAAGTGCAAACAGTTCTACTCCAAAGATATTTACTAGGCACAATACGTCGTTGGTTTGCCATTGCCTTGCGAGGGAGAACGGCCGTTAAATATCCGATATTCCGGTACTGGGAATTGAACCCAGAACCTTTAGCGTAGCATTCTAACGCTCTAACCTCAAGTTGAGGTTTTAGACGTGTTTTTCTCTAATCCTGTTGGCTATTTGAAATCTTGAATAATGGTTAAACATTCAGATGTAGAAAAGCCGATACTTGAAGTTCACTAGAATTCCAATTGTTGTGCTGTGATCGGATTTCCAATTTGAGCAAATTGTAAAGATTTACGAACACTAAGAGCAGTGGCTTTAGCTATTAAACCATCTTCAATGTGTTAAAATAACAGTCGTTTAAGTCTGGGTTAACCTAAATTCATTTGAGCTGTCGGGAAGTGATGATTATTTCTGTAGAAATGCCGTAGAAAAATTACACATTTATTTTGTTAATAACTCGCGTCAGTATAAGCAATAACTGCCAAGAGCGTCAACAATTATATTGCCAGAGACAAAAGTAAAACAAAACGTAACAAAAGTGCGGACATCTGGGAAGAAAGGCTTGTGTAAGCATCAAGCCATTTGCCAAATAGTCCTTCGGGTATATTAATGACGCTCATAACAAAGTCTGCCTGAAGACATAACTGCTCTGGCATTATTATTCGGGTTATTAAAATTTCCTCTTCGCCGTTATTGTGGAATAAATCGCATTTGCGAAGGAGCTGTAAAGATGGCAAAATATTATAAAGGTGAAATTTGAAAGAAAACGTCTACAAAACCGACGCGGAAACCAAACAGAAGCAGAAATAATATAATGAAGTAAAGAAAATATTTATTTGAGAAATTAGATTTGTTTCCCCGCTGTGTCGAGTCTAAAATTGCTCGAGTCTTTCAATCAATACAGAAACAGGCGACTACCATTTCTATAGTGCATATTTTCTTAAAAAGTATCATTAAAGTCCGTTATATAAATGCTTTATCGTCCTTTATAAAACAAATTCGCGTTTCTTCTTTTGATAGAAGCTCCTGCATTATTCATAGAGAATAAAAATGCTTTTAAAAATTCACAATACGCGATGTTGCAAAGCATCTCGTTGTACGTTTTCATAATTACGTATTAAGGCTAAGAGAAGCTATACTTTTAATACATTCGAGCCTGGGTCGGGGACACTCGGGTACGTTTTTCACCACCCATCCCTCTCTTTTCATCCCGCCTAAGTCCACGCTAATTTTCCGAAGACACCGAGCAGAAGTTGAGTGTAATTTTCTTTATGTTCACATATTTCCTTTTTGACTTTATTACCGAATTTAAAATTAGAACAGGCGACACTGATGATAGTAAAACTTCCCTCAACTTAATTTACTTATATTTAGCTTCGAAGGCGCTTTTTGTTAATCCGTCCCAAACCAGTGTAAAATTATTCAGTTATAAGTATTAAAATTACTTTCCACGAATGTCGCGAAGTCTCTTTTACATAAGGAAATGCAAATCATAAATTTAATAATGCGATTTTTAATTTTTAAAAGGTTTACTTAATATTTATACAATTATTCCATCAACATCGCTTCCGTCCAGAACTTTATGAACGGGAAAAATGCTTGCAAGAAACATTTTACCCCTCTCCAGAAAATATGCTAATAAAAATCAAGGACCAAATAATAACCCACACGCAAGGTGCAGTCCGGATACGCAATATTTCATAAAATTAATGCTATATTATGTTGGTAGCTGTAAGTTTGGTTTCTTAATATTTAGGCCGCCGTATAAGCATACAATTTTTATCTAACCCCCCATATACTTTAAAATTAATTACGAACGGTTACACTTTACGTATTCAATCTTGTATTCTGCCATTACAAGCAACATACACGTTAATGTCAAAGGTTTTCGTACTGAAATTCATATTATCAAGAAAAATTTTAAAGAACTTTACCGTTGCATACAATATATATTTATGCGTGGATTTCAGGTTTCATTATATGGTTCAAGTTGATTCGTTGTTTAAATTTATGCTAAAACAGAACATATTTCAAATTGAAACGTTTTTTGATTCCTTTGAAATGGCTAACCTATCTCGAAAATACAAATAAATTAGTTTGTTAGATTGAATGTGATTGTGCTTATATCGTTGATTTGACACACAACATCGTCTTTGTTGGGAATTCAGCAGAAATGCAGAGACATCGACAAATATTAACAAAAGGATTTGTATATCAACATATCAAATAGCCAGCATGATCTCCTGACTGTATACAGAATTCCTCGGTTATAGTAGAACGGGCTATAATGAACTAATACTTGAAATTCTAACCTAATCTTTTCGGTTATAATGGACTAAAGCTGGTTATACCGACGAGTCCACTATAACTAAGGTGTACTATAAATTATTCTGTAGACGAAAATTGGAATGTATCTTTTAATAATGCGTTTAAAATATTCTCAATTATGTAAATGAGGTATAATTTGGTACTGGACTTTAGGCTATAAGACAACGAATACGAATTTGTATTTCCAAATTTGCAAAAACATAATTTACACAAAATATCATCCTATCTGAATGTTAGGACTAGAATAGTATCCAAAAATTTTATTTATATATTTGCAGATGTAGTAGAACTCGCTTATAACAGACTAAGGGGTACAGTCAATATTAGTCCATTATAACCGAGTGTCCATCTTATCCAAATTTGATTTTTAAGTTTAAAAGAAAATTAAGTTGTATGTTCAAAAAGAATACAAAAATATGAAATTAATAAAATATTTTACAACATATAATTTGAAACAATCTGTTTTTGTTTAATTATGGAGAATTTCGCTTGCATCATCTTTTTGCTGAAAATATTGTGTTGTAAGGTTTGCTCCGGTTGTTCTTCCACTTCTTCCTTTTGTTTTTCGTTGCCATTAGAACGAAATTCTTCAGTGATCTCTTCGTTTGTTAATTCCAGGACAGTTGTTTGTTGTAAACAACGTAGACATAATCTATAAATAAACTAATGTCCACAAAATTTTGAACTGGGACCTATTCATTTAATCTCATCTTCTAGATTCCAGTCCTCCCCAGTTGAATGAATGAAATCGGTTCCTTTACCACTTCTGCATGCTTAAAACAATTACGGATAGTTCCTGCAGATATCGTCTGCAAGTCTCAGTATGTTCTTGGCATCCAAAGTTGTTAAAGCTTTAACGTCATTGGCTTCTTATATTTGAACGATTCGCAGCGGCTTCTCTTTTCTGTAAGCTTATTTAAGGCTCCTTGTGGCACCCAGGTCCATTGGTTGCAACACGACGGTTGATCTTGGTGGAAAAAAGGCAAGCATAATGAAATTGAGGAACATGCCGTACAATTATCCACAAGCAACAAGATTTTTCTGTTATCTCGGGACTCGGGGTCGCCTCCGCGATGTGAGTGGAATTGCCAACGGAATTCGGTTTGGATATAATGAACTTTTAGCGAATTTTTAGTCCATTACAAACGAAAGTTCACTACAAGGGAGTTCATGATATCCGATTGTATTTACATACATAAGTTTAGGCGGAACTTTGGTAATTGATCCATTATAAGTATACTATACTGTATATTAATATATTTGATATTTTGTGCAATTATATTTCGAAACAATTTATTTAATAATATATCTCTGAAACAACTCTTTTATATTCTCCCAGAAACCAATAGAGCAGTATTTTAAAATGTGCTATAATCAAACATTTTGTGCTGGTTTATGCAACAGCTTAAAATATTTCAAAATATTACTTATAGATTTGCAAACCATCCGTCCATGTGGTTCTGCTTTCGTAGTCCTATTGAAAGACTGTCTTAAATCTATAACGACCAGATGTGCTTGTTGTAGAGACATCAGAAATCTCAAAAATGTATATGATAAAGCACAATTTTAATGTAGGTATTAGTAAAGGTTGCACTGTCATATATAACTGTCTAAATATAGCGTTAAATAAAAGTGTAAGGTATATGAGCACGAGCACGCTAATTTAGCAGCGGTATTGAAACTGATGATAAATAATCTGGTAGATAGTAAAAAACGTAAATAATAGTATTCAGGCTGTTCGTTAAAATACTACGAGCAAGTAACCGAAAGTTATTCGTGGATTCCTATTCCAACCTAGTGATAATATATTGGCAAAGCGTCAGGAACAATTTAAGATCCTATACTGTATTAACAAGGTAGACTGGTCTTTTTCCTGTCTAATTTAAATTCGATACATTCTCCAAAAAATTCCCATCGAAAATGAACAGCTCGAACCGCGATTCTCATGGTTGTGGGATATTTTTCAGTTGGACACTAATAAACAGTTAGAATCGACAGAAAAAGCTGTTCTACGTAATAAAAAGAACAAGGTGCATTCTATACGGTTAGGAGATAACTAACGTGTTGTTGATAATTCCAGTTTTTCTTTTTTTCCATAAACAAGACCACATTTAATACACGACGGTCGCGTATGATGATAGCTAAAGACGGAGTTCAACGGTACCCAAGTGGCGACAACTCGTTTAGTAATTATATTTGTAATAATTAATTCAGATTCAGTCGTCTTCCGTATTCCTCGACCTTTGCGCCCAGATTCAGCTCCAGAGCGTATAGCAGAGGCAAACAATAATATAATGTTATCGGGGGCCATAATTTATAAAGATAATTAAATTTACAATAATATTCGCGAATCGCACAACCAAAGGCAAGTGATACGAATACGAACACATTATTCCATGTGACCCGGGCATGGAAAGGTCCTTTTTAAATTCAGGTCAATCATAATTTTATAACCTGCTCAGTTTTGTTGTTTTCCAATCGTATTAATCAGCTACAAAGCATGCAAATATTGCAGTCTGATAATACGTATTTAGACGGTTAGTGAAGCTCACCGTTGGTCATCCGTAATATTCTAACGCAATTTGAGTTATTTGAGGGACGGAAATTGGGAAGTACCGCACATTCAGTTCCTTTGGATGTGATTAGATCACGTATAGGTAATGAACGTTCGTCTAAGCCTTTATCGAATAAGTCGCCTCTCTAATTGCAACACTAATCGATTTGTTTGTTACAGAAACATGTCTTCAAAGAGGAAATCTCCGCCGACTAAACTTCAAGAAGGCGGTTCCGGTGTTGAAGAAGCAGCTCCTCTACCACCAACGATAGTAGGCGGCGGAAGTGACGGAGGTGGTCTCACGGACTTGGACGAAACCAGCAGCAATAATCTAAGCGATCTCGGGGAAGAAGATCCCTCCACCATGGTCAGTAACACTTCGGCGTTTTACAAGTTGTCCGAATCGTCTTCGGCGTCCGCATCTGGAAGCGAAGTTGACGATGGAATAGAAGAAGACAGATCTCCCCCTAATAAGAAACAAAGAATGGTTTATTCAGACGCCCCTAATAGTAATGTGCTAGTTCCTGGGGCCATTTCCGCTATGGCCCTTCACAACGACCAACTCAGGCAAGAATCAGAAAATCGACGAAGAAATTCCTCAGAATGTAGTTCGCCATCATCTGATATTAAAACCAGTATCCATTATAATAATAATAACAGTAGTTTGCACAATAACAATAGTTCCTCACATTCTGTAAAACGTTCAATGGACGATGTGCTGAAGAGGTTGACATCTAAAATGAACAACAGTACAATTAAGGAAGAACACAAACGACCGACGCCGTCGACGACGCCGAACTCGATTCACAATTCGTAAGTTAAAATGTGCTCTCTAGCTTTATCAGTTTGACTTATTTCTTAAACCAAAATATTTCATTATTACTGCATTCGATTCTTTGGTATATCTGGTTTTGCCTTGACCCAACAACCCTTTGCTTAGATAACTAAAGAACCGATTAACCCAATTCTTTCAGACTTTATTTGATCTTAAACACGCGTCGAATGTTTTTTTGCATTATCGAATAAACCATTCATTAATTGTGCGTAATTTATTCAATCGTACAATAGATCTGTGTAACGGAAACATCCTCGCGTTTTGTTCAGATAACTTCAAAGTTATCGCGCAGTTGTAAGTCGATGATAAAAATAACTTCTCATTCTTAAAGTTACTCGGGTCACATTATAAGAACAAAGTCTTTAAAACAATAGTTGCTTTTGTGTAACCAGAAAATAATGGGGGCAGTTTTCATCGGATACAGATAATAGTACAGTAGAAAAAAAATGTTTTCGACTAAACAGATAGCATTGAAGGCAGACGCGGTATACTTACATCATAATAAATAACAACATTGGTCTTATGTATCTCCGATATTGATGAACGCGACTTGACGTAATTCGATACTGAAAATGCATTACACATTAGAGACAAATTGCATTGACTCGACATAAGACGGGCAGCGGTTACGTGCTCATGCTGCAGAATGCAGAAGGGGTGATACTGCAGACGTAGGGTAGTCCCGGCCAGGTCAAGCTTTTGCATAATACAGCAGCAAGACAGCGAGTTTCTTCGATCTAAACTTGTAAAAAGTGATTCTGAACCTTTGTGGAAATAAATTGCATCTTCCACGAGAAAATGAAAATTCAACGCTGTTCGAGCCCTTGCCGATACCTATTTGTTTACCGCTTGTAATACCACACACATACAAACCTGTAGTGCAACTACAAACATACAAAAATTGTGATTACTTCTCTGTTTATTTCTACATTTCATTGATATTTTAAATACATGATTGTGACTTTCAGATATTGGAAATTAAAGAAACTTACACTTGAAATAGAAATTCAATATATTGAGAAGCTTTTTGATATTTGTATTAGAGCTTGTAATGCATACAACATTCAAATAGCGAAAATGCAAATAGGAACAGGTTCGGTTTTGGTTTGATTATTCCTAATATTTTTCATATATCTTGACTTCTAAATGTTGACAGTGAATTTTACCTTACATTTGAGAATAAAAATTAGATGCTTTTAGAAGCATTGTAATGTTTGTATTACAGTTTGTAATATCTCAAACATACATATCAGTAGTAGAAGTACAAACTTAGAATTACTCCTTTGATTATTTCTACATTTTTTCATATTTTAAATACGTCATTGTAACTTCCCTTTGTTTGCACCTTATCGTTGACAATAGTAACTCCGTGGTTTCAGAAACTTTCTGATATTTGTATTAAATCTTGTAATACCCTAATCATTCAACCCAGCAACGGCAATACAAACAGTAAGAATTTTGATATTTGTATTAAGCCTCAACTCTCAAACCGATAGCGCAAGTACAAAAAGTAAACATTTTAAATTCTCTTCTGTTCACTCTTACATTCTTACATATTTTAAATATGTGATTGTGATTTCCAGACATTGGAAATAAATGGCACCTTTCGCATGATAAGAAATATTTCAGAAACGTTCTGATACTTATTTATATTATAGCTTATAAAATCTCAAATATTCACAC
>JABXWE010033131.1:0-13351 GCA_014611495.1 Limonius californicus
CATCGAATAACGTCAAACGTTTCATATATCAGTAATCTAAGAGTCAAGTAAATATCGAAGTATTTGACAGAATAGGGAATTATTTCTAAATCTATCCAATAAATTATTCTAGTAACTATTGAACCATAATTTAGCGAATAATATGGGATATAGCAATTAGCAAGAATTGATTAATCGAGAAAATACAGAATTATTTGAAAATATATAGAATTATACGGAAACCATCAAATTATTCATACATTTTTTTCTCTCTGCGCATAAATATAGAATTCTTCGAATAAATATCCAGTTATTCTATAATTGAATTATTAAAAAATCTAATTTTCCGAAATTATCGGACTAATTGAATAGAATGGTCATCAGTTTATTGTTTAATAATATTCTATACATATATTAGTATCATTTTTCTATTTCAACTATCCAGTTGATTCGCAATAACTGATCGAATAATAGAAAAAATGCCATGTCATTCCAATAATCATCGCAGATTCTTTGAAAAGAGATTAAATTAACCGAAAAACTATCCAATTATTCTAATAACTATACAATTATCCGAAAAATATTAAATTATTGGGAAACTGTCTTATACTTCATTGGAAATATATAAAATTATTGCTATTAATCTCCGGTAGCTCTAATAATTATCATAGTATCATATCATATACAATTATGGGAAAATATCATTGGAATTATTCGCAAAAATATCCAATTCTCATTAATTTAGTAATTTATATGCGATATATTAGTAATTGATTTATTTGAAAATATCCAGTTATTCAATTAATCATAATATTATTTCATATATACATTATCCAATTATTCGAATCTGATTCTGACTGTCGAATTATTCAACAAAATTATCAATTAATGTCTAGTTAGTTACGTGAATAACTATCAAGTCGTTCAAATAGTCATCGCGATATGTATTAAAATAAATACGGAATGGTTGGAATTAAGTATGTATAATTTGAATAATTTGAAATTATTACCAAAAACTGTGCACACTGATATAATGACAAAATATCAAAATTTACGATTTAGGAAAAATACTCCCTTTTGCATGGTTTTTGTAAAGTATTTTTTGGTTTGTGCTTACCTTTTCTATTCTTGTAGAAAAGAACTATTTGCACTAAACAGGATTTTTTCCGAGGTAAATTTCAAAATGACAGTGGTGAAGACTTCCCGTTCGTATTTAGATTGTTAATAGATATTTCCTAAAGAATAACATTTAGAATGAAAATACAGTATATTTAATATTTCTTACATAAAGCTAACCAGCTAACGCAATTACCCCCAAATAACCGTACGTATTATTTTTATTAACACAAACATAACCTAAGATTTGGATCATTTTTGGAAAAAGTTCAAAAATTGTAAATTCTAATACTAAACATATTTATAAAAATAACAGCCTCTCATCAAGAAACGGAAAACATGATACTAAATTAAAATTCTAAAAACCAAATCAGTTATGGGTCAAACCTGACCTAACCTCAACATTTTTAACAATGACGCGTGCTTTGGCGTTTAAATTAAGTTATGCTACGTGAGTTGAGAGTTAGGTTTTTATTTACAATAATTCGTCCAACGCTAATCAGATGTGATTTTTGAGTCGTTTATTGTAATAGAGAGAGATTTAAAGAAAGATAGAAACAGTTTTTGAACGTAAATTTCAACGTCGTCACTATTTTTGGCAGTACCTAGATCTAGGAATCAATGATCTAATATATTTTTTATAGCAGCATTGACGTACGAAGGAAACCTGAAGGAAATTTCTTTCAGATTAAAATTTTAATTGGCGCTATTAATAATTAATAATATTTTTGATACTAACGAATTTCCTTTCTTCCAAATCAAACAGACCGACTCGGTCACCGATAACGGCAAATCTTTTATCAACGTTAATAGTGATAAGTGATAACAATTCGCTCCCTTAGCAATTGTAGCAACGTTGAGTTAGTATAAGAATGGATGTCCTAGAGCACGCGCGATTATCCAATTTATGGCTCAAGGTGAAGTTGAGGGATTTATAATATAAATAGTAGAGAGTCAGTCACACCTTTATTTTTGCGCTGGCATCCCCAGAAATTCGCGTCCGCGGGCCCTAGAAAAAAAAAATAGGAAGTACAACTTCTAGTTGGTGATAAAAAGCGTCGGTATTAATAGTCGAATTTATTTCGGTTGCGAATTTGTTTGGGCTGGCTAATTATCCGTAATGTATTTAGATTTTGATTTACAGCAAACATATCTGAAACTTTATGTTTTCCTGCCGTCTTTGACGTCTTCCGTCGTTTTGCAGCAGCAGCGTCTCTCGAAGGAGCGTCGCGCACGCTCTTCGACGTCTTCTTATTAACAGATTTAACTCCATCACTCCACGCGCGGTGCTGCTGTCGCTCGCAGCGCTAAGTTTTCCCTGGCGCCAATTTTGAATTGTTTGTTTACATAACACAACAATGCGAGGTTGCGCTTAGAAATTTTCACTAATTGGATGCGAAAGCCGCTTTTCGAGCATTGTTCGAAGTCCTGTGGACTTTGGTGCGGTTTGCGGTGGTTATCAGCTTCCGTTTGTTTGTGATATTTTCGACTTGTATCGCATTGTGTGTTTCTTCGGAAGTTAGTGTTGTGTTGAGTGGACCTTGGCGTCACTTCCTGCCCCAGGACGTGTCCAGAATTCCTACCATGCTCGCGGAAAAGAGACGCGAAGACCATCCCTGGATGGGACTCAATTTGGCTTGTGTGAGGATCCTTCAGTTATACTGTAAGGTGTTTGAGCAACCCGAACTTCTTAAAACTGCGAGGTTTGTAGGGATCAGATAACATGTTATCAGTTAATTGTTCGATCGGCTTTGAGTGCTGCGAGAAACCCACTGGAAAATTTCATTATTGCCATGTCGTGCCTCCGGGGAAATCAAAAAAAAATCCATTTGGGTGTTGTAATTGTGAATTACAGCAGTGTTAATTAAAAACAGTAATTCGGGGTTGTTAGAGAATAACCTTCCTTTTGATGGAACAATTCAAAAATGTTGGCTCTTATAATTTTAATGAATAAAGGGCTCTCGAAGCAAAACTGTAATTTCCCAGGGAAATATTAGTTTCCAAAATTTAAATCCTCATAGGAAGCTTTTCAATTTGTATTTTTTGTCCCAACCCAAAACATATGTTAGCAAAGTCCAAACCGAAGTAGAACTTTCGTAAACGTATTGTTCTATTTCAGGTAGGCATGGTCAGTTCACGTACGTCAAAGTCGCGCACTGTTTGAAAAAAAGTTTACAAATTCTTTCATCCTTAATTGTATGTTTAACAAATACGTTTCTGTCTTAACATAACAGATGTTAATCCCTGCATTACAACGGTATGAATTGACGGCTGTGTACGTAAACAAAAACGTGCGCGAAACGCAGGAAGACGGAGTGAAAAATTGGCTTGTCAAAACCCACGAGTTATATTTTGGCACGAGTCCATCTGTTAATACTAGTGTCGTCACTTTTCCCTAAAACCGCAAAGGTGGTTCGAAGGAGCCCCGGTGAACGAACTGCACTGGTTTATTCGCGCATTAATTATCGGCAGCAGTTTGTTTGCATTTGCGTTGCTGTTTATTTCCAAAGTTGAAAAATGTTGCGATTCCTTTTCACTGCAACACGAACGCGAAATCAAAGCCAAGGATAACATTAAATATTGCAGTGTCACAGCTAAATTGCCCTCATAATTCATTTTTCAATTTCGTTTTTAACTGGCCGTATAGGAAATTATTCACTTCGCTGGCGGAAGCTGTTTATAAATAAAATTATGTCGAGAAAATGATCCATTTTCCACCATAAATTGTATGGTTTACAACTTCAGTATTTTCCAAATACGATTCCTAGTTTAACCTTGACATCCAACAGAACACTTATTGTATATAGTATACAGTTACAACCTTGTTAATCCGGGCAGATACAATTTTCCAACTGCCCGGATTTGCGAATTTTACGGATTATAGAGAGCGCGGCTAGAGGTTGCCGTGTTAGACTTCTACCCTGAATGTCCTGGGTTTAATTCCCAGTACCGCAACATTGGATTTTGAACGGCTGTTCTCCGTCGCAAGGCAGTGGCAACCCAGCAAGGTATTCTACCTAGTAAATCTTCTCTGGAGTAGAAGTAATTGCACTTCCCGTGGTTCGGAGCCCACGTTAAGTTGTAGGTCCTCTATGTCTGTGGCACTTCAAACACGCAATACAGGCATATGAGGGAAGGTCGGTATGTCTCGTAAGAGATAAAGTACTCGTA
The DNA here is from genome assembly GCA_014611495.1 of Limonius californicus. Classification (NCBI taxonomy): domain Eukaryota; kingdom Metazoa; phylum Arthropoda; class Insecta; order Coleoptera; family Elateridae; genus Limonius; species Limonius californicus. The sequence continues at coordinate 4,267 of JABXWE010033131.1, forward strand.
GATGAAACATTTGAAAAAAGCTACACAAATAAAGCAAGAAAGATATTTTAAATGAATTCTAATTATTATTATAAACAAATAATAGGACTATATTCATATAAAATGATTTTGTAATATAATAACTAATTTTTACTGTTGTGTCTTTCGAAAAAATATATACTGGGTTTTTCTTTCAATTTTCTTAATAGAACAACATCTTCCATTAATAATGCCTTTTACTGCTGGCCATTGAAAGCATTTAGAAAATGGCGGAACAGCATATATTGATACATGATTTTATCATAAGATTTGTCTACAAACTCACATTCGGAATCTATAGTATTCATCCCATTATCGTCAACTTCTGAAGTGACTGTAATTCAATCTTGAACTCTCTCTGCACTGTGTCCAGTTGCCCAATTAAAAACTTTCTAAGCACTAACTTGTGAATCTATATAATTCAACATTTTCGTAATCGTATTTAAATTTGTATTTGCTGATTTAGATTCGCTGATTCAAACGAATTTCATCTGCTTCATATCATGATCCTTTAGTAGCGTTCAACTTTCTTTGAAATTTTTGTCAGTTACAGTTTTCCATGATTGATGCAGGTTTATGACAGTCCCCTCCAAATTGTAGAAGTGTTTGTTAAATCATTGTCCTGAGATATTAACTTAGTCAACATTTTTTTCCCTAAGGGCCGGTCTTTCAATGTTCCGATAAATGGCAGGCGGTATAAACTAACCCCTCGGATAAATCTACCCGACATCGTTGTTGCGTCTTTCAATACAATTTATCCTGTTGGTTAAGTATCGGCCAAACTACCATTGGGTCTAAAGAATGTTTGACAAGTTCGGTACAGTGGTGTGCAGAAAAGAAAGCATTATCCTAAAAGCAGTTAGTTAAACAAAAATACCTATATTTTGTTTACTAAACGCTGGGGGAGGGGGCTGTGAACGACGTCACTCAACGTCACTTCTCGTAGTTTGTAGTAAAATGGGATTTAAATTTGCAATTGTATGTGTAACCCTTAAATCATTTTTTCTGCGGTAGCTTTACTAACTAATTCCACCTGCAATGAACCATTTGCATAAAATCGCAAAGTTACATAAAAGCAACTGCTCCAATGGTTTATATAATATAAACAATTTCATCTACATAACTATATAGTGCTTTATTATTTGATGTAACTTATTTGAATTTCTAGTAGTTTTCCAGTAATGTTTGAGCAGTGGATTTATTTAATTTTAATATTCGGAAAAATTGAAATTATCCGAAAAATCAAAATGATTACGACGATAAGTCTGAGGTCTGGATTTACTTGACTAAAAATTTCAGCTTCTTCAATTTGTAAAGTTTATCTATTTATTAGTTACTACACCCGAAAAATAATAGTAATGTTATAAACACCTTATTTACATTTACATCCGCTCGAAATATTTCATATCACCACCCGATAAGTTAAATCCTATGGAATAAGTAAACTAAACTCTGACGTAGACTATCGGACGAGTAAAAGGCAGAAAATACCGCAAAACCATTTCCTCTATCATTGCTATACAGTAGCTCTAAAATTTGGATTAAAATTAATACAACCTTGAATGGATGAGAGGGAACGTGATCTAATAAAATAACACCCATTTGTGGTGAATTTTACGCATCTAAAAATTTTTTACGTGCCATGTAAAATATTTTTTAAACAAACTTTGATACCAAAGTTTAGTAGGGTCAAATGCATAATCCCAAAACGGACACTTTAAATAAGTTTGGAAGTAAATATTAAGTAGGATATTAGTTATGGGAAACTAAGAGATGTGCAATCAGTTACCTTAGAACAATAGATAGATGTGAAATAAGAACAATGTGAAACTTTGATACCAAAGTTATTAGGATCAAATGCATAATCGCTTAACGGTCTCGGCTACATACTCAAAAACCCCATTGATGCGTAGCTTACTAAGCGGTGTCTTGCGGTATGCATTGCAGACATGCTAACGTTGTGCAATGCCCCACCCGATCCCACCCTATCCCACCTTACTGGCATGGGGTGGGCCTGGCGTAATCCAGGATTGACCATCGAGTCGGCTCCATGTCAGATGATGATGATGATGATGATGATGATGATGATGATGATGATTATCAAATGTGTTTCGATTATAGAATTAAATGGTTCAAAACTGTTCGAATTTTAGCAGTATCTGGATGACTGGAGTGTCCTAGTTACCGCGTGTCTGGATTAGAACTTAAGGTGAATATGTGTACTGAACTTAGAAGGAATCACTGAACATAGCAATGATTTTTATCATAACTAAAGTCTAAAATACGACAAGCTTGCCATATTTTCAGCCTGCTTTCCAAAATCTTTCTCGCGAGGGATTACGAGTATAATAAGTAAATTAGCGCACCACTTAATAAATTTTGAATTAATTCTTTCAATCTTAAAATACTTATCAAAATTAATTTAATTTATTGAAATAAGAATACAAAGAATTGTTTTTCAATAATTTCGAAAAATGCTGTTATGAAACAAAGTACCAAAAAATAATCCATATTTTATAGAAATATTCAGTGAAAACGTAGGAATGAAAAAAATTGAAAATAAACAAGAGTTTCAGTTTCAATATCGTGTACTGCCGCCTCTAGCTCGAATAACTTCCCTCAAACGTCTTTGGATGCTACGAAAAAGATTTGTTATAAATCTTGGGGAATGTTATGCCATTCTTCAACAGCCGCGTTTTCCAGCTCAGCCAAGTTTTCAGGAGCAGGATTTCGACGTCGAATGCGTCGTTTGAGGTGATCCCAAACATGTTCTAGCTCATTCAAGTCAGGACTACGCGGTGGCCACTCTAAACGTTGAATGCCAACCTCGTTCAGATATTCGTTCACGATCTGGGCTCGGTGCGGTCTGGCATTATCGTCCATAAGCAAAAAATTGTCGCGTATATATGGTGCAAAAGGTGCGACATGTTCTTCCAGCATCTCCTGGATGTACCTCGGAGCGTTTAATGTTCTTCCTCTGGTCACTACAAGATCCATACGAGCCTCGAAAGAAATGCCACCCCAAAACGTTATTGACCCCCACGGAAAGGCACTTGAGGAACCATACATGCTTGGCTGTATCCTTCTTCTGGTCTTCTCCAGATAAAAGTGCGTCCAGCGGAAGATTTTAAGCCTAGTCTGACTCTCATCCAGTCATCCAACTCCCAATCCACATGTTCCCGAGCAAACTGAGGCCTAGCTTGCTTATGGGCTATGGTTAAGAGAGGGCCTGTTGCGGGGTGTCTTGCCCTCAATCCAGATTCCTGGATCCTTCTTACTGTTTTGGAAGAAATCGCGACATTTCGAACATCTTGAAGTCGATTTTATATCTCGTTTCCGGTAAGGAACCGATTTCTTAATGCTTGTTGGCGTATAAAACGATCGTCGATGTGGTTTGTGGACCTTGGTCGGCCTTGTCCTGGTCTCCTAGCATGTGAACCTGTTGCCCTAAACCGCTGAAGACATCGACCAATAGTCGTATGATGAACAGCAAGCTTCCGTGCAAACCTCACGTTGGCTATACCCTTCTTCCATCAAAGTGACAATTTTTACAGCATTATGCTTACTTACATTTCTTACTGCAGGCATTTCAATGTGTACACAATTCGAGCAAAATGAATATCTGACCACAAGTTGAGAAAACACAGGAAAATCAAACCCACAACGCTATTACACTTGACTAAAAAGAGCACAAATTGTTTCATTGTTTCAGAAAATGTATGATTTATAAGCCTCCACGATAAAGAAATTTATATATTCAAAAATTTACAGGTGGTGCGCTAATTTTGTCCATCAGTGTATTTTTTTGAATTTTTTTCTTGTTGAAATAATTCGCAAATTAAACGTTTTTATTCGACGTTGAACTCTAAAGTGATTTTTTTCAGAAGTTTTTATAAATTATGATTTTTATTACTTGGTGTGTGCCATAGGAAACCGACCCACTTCTGTTTTAAATTTTGTCAATCCTATCAATTTTTCAGCCAGGAAGCAAAACACAGGTGAATATACTGAACTTGTAGGGATATACGAAATATGGGTGAATACGCGGAACTAACGGTCACTATGCGAAACTGAAGGTGAATATTCGGGACTTAGGGCGAATATGCCGAACTGATAGTAAACATAGTGTACTAGAGCTGAATTTACACTGAACTTTGGATGGAATGTGTGAATCTATAGTGAATTCCTGGTTGAGAGTACAGAGCGGGATCTTATGCAATACAGTATTGCCATATTGTTGATCTGTAGTAACTAGGCATATACAACTTTTTTATTGTATAACTAGGAATATATTTCACACTTCTCATGGTTAATTTAGAATTGTCCTCTAGAAAAGTGAAGCATCAAATCAATAATCCTGGCTTTTCGATTATATTAGCCAATAGAAAATCGCAGTGACGTTATACTGCACGGGCTTCTGATGTTGTACATTCATTTGTGCCAATCAAGAACGTTTATTTTACTTTAATGAAATAATCCTAGAATAGAAAATTCTATTCGCGTTATTTTTATGGTTGAAATAGTCCTGAAAGAAGATATTATACAGCGCAGAAGTCAAAATATTCCAGTGACATTCCTGGGAATGCTTATAATTTATTATTTTCAACTACTTTATGCATAATCATAACGAACCATTTTTCTCTGAAATTCCACCAATTCCATCCATTTTTCAGCGATGAAGTAGAACGCGGGTAAATATACCAAACTCGGAGTGAAAATGCGAAACTTGAGGTAAATATACCGAACTTAAGGTGCAATTTGGATGGAAACTTACCTTTTATTTCTTGGAATGCAACTAATTTTCTATATATTTGGCCTACTTTTCAAAATCTTTGTTATTGAGGCTTACAAAGATACGAAATGCTATAATAAAATATTCTGTTCGGATTTTTTGTTTATAAATTAGCCCCCAATTTTTTAATAATTTTTTTATTTGTTGAACTTTGCGCGTATCATAATTCTCATTGAACTTCACCAATTGCTTGGTAAGCAAGCTAACATTAGAGTGAATATACCGAATTTAGGCTGATAATATTGCGTTTAGGATGAAAATCCTGACCTTAGCTAGGATTTCCACGGTACCTAGAAAAAACTTGCTCCTAGCAGATTACGAAACTAGGTAATGATCGGCATAAAAGATTCTGTTAGAATTTTTTTATTAACAAATTATCCCTCAAAAACAAGGTTTTTTTTTTAGGTTGAAAGGCAAATAATTTAAGTGGAATTCTGCTTATAATTGATTAATTTAGTATACTCTGCACATATCAAAATCTATTGATTCCGTACAAATTCTCTTTGAAACTCCACTGTATCGAGAAAATCAGAAGTGGGGTAAATATACTGATTTTAGCTGACTGTATTTAGGATGGGAATCCTGACTGTAGCTAGGATTTCAAAGGTATCTATGAAAACCTTTCTCTATGAAGATTAGGAAAATAGGTAATTAAGTTACTAGAATAACCTGTTCGGGTTTTTTTTATTTACTAATTACCCCTTAAATTCCTTATTGATTATCAAGAAGATTAAATCAGGGTGAATATACTGAAAGTAGGATCGAAATCCTTACTTTAGCTAGACGTTCATCGGTAACAATGAAAATTTTTCTCATGGAAGAATAAATATATTGTTACTGCATGCAATAACCTAATCTGTGGGATTTTTATTTATGAAATAATAAAAGCAATAAATAAATAACATAGTTTAAACTTATTGTGAAAGTCAAAATTATTCAAGTGCCTTTTGGGGGCTGCATATAATTTATCACAATCATCCGAAACCGGTCATTTCTCTTTGTAATTCAACCTATCCAATCAATCGCTCAGCAAGAAAGAGTAACACCAAATGCATGTAGTGTACTTGGATTGAATGTGTTAAATGTAGAGAGAATCTATTGAACTTAGGATATATGTATACTGAACATGAGTGAAATTCTATGATTTCTATAGTAACTAAAAAACAACTAACGTGCTACATTTTTAGTCTGATTGTGAAGTCGTCATTTCTCGTAACAAAGTATCAAAATGAGTAATGGTTTAATAAAATAATCTGTTTGGATGTTCTTATTCACAAATAGCTTTTTCATGTATCATCAGCGATTGCAACTTTTTGGAATAAATTATGTTCCACTTATGATTTGTTACATCTTGATGCCATTTGAAAAATACTATAGCAAGAATATGAGATAATATGAGATCACCACTCAAACCTACTTGCATTTTGTTAAATAAACAATCGTAGAAATATCAACATTTGTTCACATACGTAATGTGAGAAAAATAAAAAATTATGCTTGAAGGTCTGAGGTCCGGTTTTGGCTTTTCCGTTAAGGGGTCAGCTCCATGTAGGATGGTGATGATGATGCTATCTGCATCCTTCTATTTTCTAATATTTAAGACCAGTAGCTGAAGTTTAAACGATATGTAAATGAACTAGCGTCAAGCTTCGGCATGTCGTTATCGCATCTAGGTCTTTCACTTTAAAAGTGCGGAAGAAGTCTGAAGTCGGGCAAAAGGAAATGATCGTGATATCTTTCTATCTAAATGAACCCGTGTGGGTGTGTTAATTTCATGTAGTTAACCTAAGGTAATTTTACATTAACATACCAAGGACGAGAATTGTTAGAATTTAGATGATAGTAACCATTTCCCGTTAGAATGCTGGGTCTGACTTTAAGTAGGATCACGTAATTATCACAAAATATATGCGTTTTAGGAGAAGAATGTTTGTATTTCTTCATTAGTGGTTATCATAATAAATTGAAAATGTTTTGGTTTTCTTTTGTACTTTATCAATAGATTTTAAGTTGTCAGATGATTTTAGACGACTAAAGATTTTATTTGTAAGTTAAAATGTCACATTTTGCTTGCTATGAAAGCAATAATTTGCAAATCTGCACCTATTCGAACAGAACATTTTAAAAATGTTTCGAAAAATATGTTTTAAATTTTTGCCATTCAAACGTGTCACACTGTATCTACTTGCCACTCATATCAGAATCATGAAATTACAAAACTGGAACATGCAATAGATGTTTTTAGAAACAATGTGTCATTAGATGAAGTAATCAATACTAGAAATAATTCGCAGCTTTGGTTGATTGTAAAAAAGTGAGGCGTTTGCTCTCACTACGTTATTAGATGCCATTTCTCAAATTTATTAAAAGATAACAGCATGAAAATTAATTTTATTTAAACTAAAACAATCAGAGGATATTCTGAAACTATATTTTCCTTGTAAAATTTAGGTTATGTGTATGTTTAGAAATTAATTAGAAAAATACAGTGGCCAAACAGCAAAGTTGTGTCATAAAATTATAGTCATCACAGTTTGCCTAAATTGTTAATTTGATTAAATACATATTAATTGCTATCGATTTTACCTTACTTGCATGCCGCTAACGTTTTCTCTGTTGTGTTTAGTTTTATTTCTAATTGTAACCTTCATTTCTGTTGGTTTCGAATTAAATAAATAACGTAAAAGTACTAATATGTATTATTTGGAAAACTACTACTGATTTCATACCTTTCCATCAAAGAGGTTACAAAGAATATTCCTAGTGTACCGAGTTGTAAACAAGCGTAACATTATTTAGCTCTTTATTCTAACATCTACTTACGACCAATTGTAATTATTGTAAACCCATAACATGAACACAAAAGCAAGTATTTGCAAACAAACATTAGAGGAAATCAGACGATGGCTATGTAACAAAACCATGATGGTGTATTGTTAGTTCTATTGTCTTCTCCAAAAAGCGAGTTAGTAAAACTCGCAACCAATCGTGCACCCACCTACATTGGCATAAACAATTAGTTAACTACATTTGCATATCGTTATTAAAATCTGAAATTAAGAGAAATTTACGTACAGTTGATTACGTTATATGTTACATCATTCACTTAATCAGGTATTACTCGCTACAAAGAGTATGTTAATTAGGTAAAAAGGTATTGCGATATATAAATTGACTGTAGTATGAATCGGATAGGTATGTCTATTTGGTATATTTAGTATTTTATTCTACTCAACTTCTAAATAAAGCAGGTATGAATCAATACGACAAAGTCTTATTTATAAATAAGTTTAAGTATTTCAAATATCATAGAAGAAGTAGAAGAAAACTGCCAAATGTATCAAACATGCACCTTTGATTTAGAATTAAAAGATCGCAGTATCCCGTGATACGTATTTTGGGTTGCCTATTTTTGAAATAGTACACTCGTATTATGCCGTGAACCATCCTGTATTTCATGTACTGTTAGGCTACATGCTACACTAAACATATGTTGTGATGTGTATCTTGGGTTGCCTATTTTTTGGAACGGTAGCCTCGTATTCTCCTGTGAATCAACATGTATTTCATGTACTAATCGTGGTTATGCTACACGCTGTATTAAACGTATACTGTGATATGTATCTTGGGTTGCATATTTTTGGAAGGGTGGCCTCGTACTCTCCTGTAGATCAACATGTATTTCATATACTAATCGAGGTTATGCTACACGCTATACTAAACATATGTTGTGATATGTATCTTGGGGTACATATTTTTGGAACGGTGACCTCGTACCCTCCTGTAAATCAACATGTATTGCATGTACTAATCGTGGTTATGCTACACGCTGTACTAAACGTATATTGTGATATGTATCTTGGGTTGCCTATAGTTGGAACGGTGGCCTCGTACTCTCCTGTGAGTCAACATGTATTTCATATACTAATCGAGGTTATGCTACACGCTATACTAAACATATGTTCTGATATGTATCTTGGGTTGCCTATTTTTGGAACGGTGGCCTCGTACTCTCCTGTGAATCAACATTTATTGCATGTACTAATCGTGGTTATGCTACACGTTGTACTAAACGTACATTGTGATATGTATCTTCGGTTGCGTATTTTTGGAACGGTGACCTCGTACTCTCCTGTAAATCAACATGTATTGCATGTACTAATCGTGGTTATGCTACACGCTGTACTAAACGTATATTGTGATATGTATCTTGGGTTGCCTATAGTTGGAACGGTGGCCTCGTACTCTCCTGTGAGTCAATATGTATTTCATATA
>JABXWE010033135.1:0-11776 GCA_014611495.1 Limonius californicus
GGAGCCAACTCATACTGTAGATGCTGTTCGAGTTCTTCCTCGCTCTGTTTGGCAACACAAAGCCTCTGGAAAATAAGTAGTGGGTCAACGGGCACTACTTTATCATCACTACGAATGCTCGAGTTTACTGCTCTCAGGGTCAGTACTTTGTCCTTGCGTCTCAGAACCACATCGCCGAAATTTTTTCCAATCATATTATTTATTCCTACACTCCCAATTTGTTCCGCTTCAAAACAATTTATTGTTTGATTTCCAATAACGCCTGAAGAAATAGACATTATTTCGTCTAAGTCTGGGAAAGGCGGATGTTGCGTTAGCCAAGTCAACATCTTCTCCACATCATTATCGTCTCGAATAATGCGTGAATTTCTCATATCCACATGTTGTTCTGAACATTCAAAATAAACGCCACAAAACTTTGCAATTTCATCACATATGTTGTGCATATACACCATTCCCAGAGTCCACTTTGTTAAAACGCTATCCGTTATCCCTCGCCCATGAGTGAGACCACCAACGGATTTCATCATTCGCATTAGGGTCTGTTCTATGGTCATGTCACTCCAAATACCTGACCAAAATTTGTTGCTGCGTCTGATTGTGAAAAAGCAGTCGTTTGTGAATTGTTGGTATTCATCAGGTGGCATTTTGTCCTGTAGGGATAACATATCCTGTAAATATAAATGACAGGATTTTGCATAATTATGGTGGCCGCTTGCATGAAAGTATGGGAGCATTTTCTGAACAGTTTCTAGGTGGAGTTGCCAGTTACCCATCCTTCCTGCTTCTATAAACTGCTTCACTAGAGTCACCATTTTAAAATATTGCACCCAGAATGTACCGGTTAGTTAGCAAGCTATAAATATAACGAGAAACCAATTGAATAGCCCGTTTTATTATAAAAGATAAAATTATACGCATATATGGAGATAGTTAGGGGCAGTTTATAGAAATTAACAGAATATGTTGTCATTCAATCAGTTCTTGAGCCTAAACGGCTCACTTTAGCAAAAATATGCCTAGAACATTTCTTGTAGGAAATTTCCTCCTCTTCAATTTTGCTGTCAACATATTTTTTCGAAAAACGCACAGTTTTGGAGATAAATGAAAAAAACTATTTTTGGGCGCCATCTTGACAAGATGGCGGCTCCGGCGGCATGTCTCGGATTGTGCATTTTGTGAATTTTAGTTCTGGACATCCAAACCTACAAACCTGCAAAGTTTCAAAACTTCCGGACTTATTTCCAGGTAAGCCCTATTTTTGATCCCCAATGACTGGCCTATTATGCGCGACCTTAATCCGCAATGCAAACGACATCTAGTAAGACCACCAAACCTGGAAACAAAGCTGGATCTCCACTTCAAGTGAAACACCTTGAATGAAGCGCTATCTTGGAAACAAAACAGGCTAAAAGCCTATATTAAGAAGAAGAGAAGAAATTTAAATCTGCTAATTTTCCAGGTATGGGCGGGGATGGCTCAGTGATTAGAGAGCCAAGCTTTGGATGTAATTGGCCAAACGCTTCCCGGTTCGAATCACTCCAGGGTTGAACATTTTTCTAATTTCCTGGGTGATCGTTATTGGGTCCCGGTGTCCATTTGCCGCTAGGGATCAAATAAATGGCACTCCTCCTGTTACGATCGCACTAGAGGTGTAACAAGATCATACACACAAATATACACCAGGCAGGTTAAGCATGATTACGCACCAACACGGTAATCCGCAGAGTCGGGCCCTGTTGTGCATAGCACAAACTAGCTTAGCTTTGTCTCACACCAAAGCGATGGGCCTATAAGGACTGTGAAAGCATCATAATAATAAAAAAATTCTCCAGGTAACTATAGACGCGTATCGATGGCCATGCAATACATGATTTACTCAAAAAAATATTACATCTTAATCGGAAAATAAACGTTTTCCTGATTAATTAACAAATCCACACAGTTACAAAGTAAGTAACATACACATCTCGACGTAGCTCCGCTGGTAGTGCAGCTATGATAGTAGGACTGTTACTAAGCATAATTTACAATATCATCTTTATTTTTAGTTTAATAGAAACACAGCGATAACAATGGTATGATTTAATACGGTTTATATTTGGGTAAATTTTTAGGTCGAAGGACATTGGATGGCAATGCAAACTAGCTGGATATTTCTGCGAAAAAAATGCGGTGCACTTCCGCTATTCGGAGCCAGCCTTAAATCGTAGGTCCCCTAAGATAAAGTGAATGTACTCTGCTTTACACGCAATCCACAGTAACGGGGAAGGCGATCTTTACGGTCCAGGAGCAGAGAAAGATATCTTTCCAGAAAATACGTTATAACAAAAATTACTATGCTTTAAAACTAGCAAATAGGCAAGCAGTTTATTCAAGGAGCAGTAGATCCGCAACAATACTAAATAATAATAAATATAAACAAATGTTACCGGCCATAAGAATTACAGTTGGCGATTCGTTGTAAAACTGTTGACTCTAATAATAGTTGTTTGTGAGAATGTGTACAAGTGTTGTATTCAGTTTGAATATTGGTTTTCTAGAAAATTACGCATAATTTTAATTTGGTTTTTAGGTAACATTAGAAGTATTGTAAACAATTTCAGCTCGCTTAATTATACAATATTTTGGAGCTGTGTGTATCATCAGAGAGTACAGGGGTTTCTGTTTGTTTTGTTTTTATTTTATGTAACACGCGTATCCTAACCCTAATACTAGCAATGACATATAATATGTAGACTCCCAAAATGTAACAACCTACAAAATGTTCTATATAATATGTAATACGAAAGTTGAGATCCTTTAAAGTGAAACTAGAAATGCTGGAAAACATTACATTACAAAACTGTTACCTCTTAATCATACAACATACAAAATTTCAAATATTTGAAATAATTAAGTACTAATGGTCCTCCACCTTCTGAATTTTGAACGAGTTTATTATATATCCTTTGATGTTATTTAATCTCCAAGCCGGCTTTACTCACGAAAATTAAAAATGAATTTTGACATTTCATGGGAGAACAGGAGTGTTTAGCTTCTACGCATATTTGCTCCTAATTAAGTATGATCAAGGTATACATCTTAACCATGCTGTCCTAAACAGACAAACTCATAAGATGCGGGACGTTACCGAATCAGCGACGAGATAAATGTGTGTGTACATTTTGATGTTTTCTCTGTAATTAGTAAACATACACACAATTATGTTTATGTACATTTAGTGACCTGAGCATCATAATATAAGCCAACGCGAAGATTAATATTTTTAGGGTCTTGCAATACTTTCCGTTTAAAAAGTATTTGAATGCTTAGAAATTATTAATGATATTATTATACAGGGTGTCCCAAAACGTACCGGCAATATTTCAAAGATGAATTCCAGAACTTATTTAGAGTCGAAAAGTCCATATAAATATATGTCCTAAACGTAAACGTTTGCGAGTTATTGTTTATTTAATAATTTATGTAGCTCAAATTTTAGTTCAACGGATTTCTGAAATTCTGATCTAGTTGCCATGATCGCGTCTTTTGTTTAGTGACATTTGAACATTGTTTTTAACAAATTATTGTTTGTAACTTGTCAGTTTATTACTGCAGCGTTTCTCAACCTTTTGGTATTTACGACCCAATTTTGAAACACAATTCTCACTGCCCCCCCCCCATACAATAAGTTTTACTCCAATCGTGCTGTAATTGTAATATTAGTTTCCATTTAATTGTGTTTTGACGCTAACGCTACGCTACGACCTTAATTCTCAACTACAAACCTTAAAAATTTCCATGAATAGGTAAATTTATTGATATTTGGCAACACCGATCCGCTGCATTGATAAAACCAGAATCGATGCCTCTCTATTGCTCTCTATCTTACGTCCACCATATCGGACATTCTCGCGGCTTCGGGAACATTCTGGAACGCCTGCGCGACTGCGACGCAAGCGTGTATAAATGCTGCACCTCGTTCAATTCCAGCTAGTCTCAGTCGAGTCGATTCTTCTATCGTGAATGTGTATGTTGTAATTTGCATGTTAACTGCAATTCACCGTATTCGAGTAACAGTAAATTTACATAGAATCATTGATAAATATTTAAGTGGGAGTAGATGCTAGGAAAACCGCGTCCTAGATCTCGCTCTTTCAAATCATCACCGTCAAGCGAGCATTCGACGATAGTGAAGCATCAACAAGTGCACAGACGAGCGTGGTTCCGAAGATAAAATCAAGAAAATATTCTCAACAATACTTAAATTTTGGGTTTACCAGCACTGAAGTAAATTAAGAAGACAGGCTCCTCCTGTGTGTCATTTGCTCAAACATTTTGGCAGTAGACAGCATGAAACCCAATAAACTTAAACGACATTTGGAAACGCTTCACAGTGAGTACGTTAACAAACACCGACATTAAAATGAAGATCATATGAAAAGCAAAAACCATTTTTTAAAATAACTTTATCTGTTAATGAAGAAGCTTTACTTGCCTCGAGTGTCGAGATGATTTATTTGTGATGAAATTGAACTGCTTGGTCGACATATTCGAGAAATTAAAACCTTGAATCTTCAACAAACACACATATGTTAGATACGAGTAATAAAGTTAATGCTTTTTGTAGAAAATTGGAATTGTGGAGCAGAAATTTAAACTAAAAAAACCTAGAAATGTTTGCAAATGTGGATGAATGTATTAAAATTTACATGGCTGAAGAACAACATGTGAAAGTTGTTTTTGTAACCATTGAAAATCATTTAACCATGCTGGCAAAAAATTTTAAAGGTATTTTCTTGCTGACGACAACTTGGTATCAAGTTACGGGTGGGTTACGGACCCATTTCAAAATACTCCCGAAGGTCTCTCAACTGCCGAAGAAGAAATATTCATAGATTTCACGGCAAGTGGCGAATTCAAAAGACAATTTAGTAATAAATTACTTTTTGAATTTTGGGACGGAAAAATCGAGGCCAAGCTAGCAAACCGAGCGAACAAATCGTCAAGAATCTACTACACTATGAATAAAACAATACTAGGGCACACAGATATAGATTTAGAGGTAAACAAGAATATATATATAATATGATAACAATTCCAACAATTACCTATGCCTGTGAATCATGGACGCTTAGAAAAAAGGACGAGATTAAAATAAATGCCATGGAGATGAAACACCTTAGGAGAATGGCAGGAAAGACGAAGTGGGACAGAGTGAGAAACGAGGACATTAGAGAAAGTATCAAACAGGAACCAATACAGAGAAAAATAAAAAAGAAGCAGCTGAACTGGTTCGCACACATGACAAGAATGGAACCAGGCAGAATTGCAAGGAGACTAATGGAAGCAGGAGAGCCACCTAAGAAACGAAGAGGCAGACCTGGGAAGAAATGGCTGGACCAAATTAAAGAAATAGCAGCAGAAAAAGGTACGACACCGGCGGAGATTAAAACAATAGCGGGGGACAGGAAGAGGTGGAGGCAATGGATAAGGGACGAGAGACCACCATCCGACGCTCGAAAGGGCATGAAGGATTAGAAGAAGAAGAAGAAGAAGAATTTTGGGCAGGGGTCGATGATGAGTTTTCTGCACTGAAAACAAGAGCATTTCGTATACTATTACCATTTTCAACATCCCACCTTTGCGAAACCCGATTTTCTGCGGTGGCTGCTTTGAAGACAAAATATAGATCTCATCTAAATATAGAAAAAGAACTCAGAGTGTCAATTTCTAATATTAAACCTTCTTTGGAAAATCTTTGCTCTGCCAGACAGGCCCAAGAGAGTCAGTAATAATTATTAAACTTGTTTTTAATTTAGTATTGACAAGTTAATTATTAAATACATTGTGCAGTACTGATACAATCCTATTTAGAAGTATATTTTATTTTTTATTATGTCAGAATATATTTTATTGCTTTTCTTTCAGTTAATTATATAATTTGTCTAATAATATTTTTTATTTTTTTTTCGATATTCTCGCGCTCCCCATTACTATTATCACGCCAACTAGGGGGGCGCGCCCTACAGGTTGAGAATCGGTGTATTACTGTGATACTGAAGTTATTGGTTTCTTCTTTGTATCCTTATTCCAATCGTCATTCACAAGTGATTCACAATGCCAATGCTATTTTCAAATGAAGAATATATCATTATGTTTACTTAAGGTCTGTGTGATGGAAATGCTTTAGCAGCATAACAAGAATATATCGTGGAAGATATCCCAATAGAAGACGGCCTACGCGGGCAGTTTTCTTAAATTCACATCGTCAGCTGAAGGAACATGGCATTTTCAATGCAAGACATGCAGTCGGCCAAGGAGTTATCCGTAGACCCATAAATGATGATAAACAAGATCTTGATTTATTACAAGAAGATCCGTCTTTAAGTGTGCGAAGAATTGCATTACGTACTGGAATATGTAGAAACCAGGTTTGAAGAATAGTAAGAAGTGCTTGTTTACATCCATTTCATCATCAGAGAGTTCAAGCTTTAGGTAATGATTTTGAAGCTCGTTTAAGATTTTGTAATTGGGTACAAAATAATCAAAAACCACCGCATATTTTATCGACCGATGACGCTTCTTTCACACGAGATGGTATCCATAATTATCATAATTTTCAAGAATGGGCTGCAGAAAATCCTCATTTAAGAAGACGCTCGCATTTTCAAAATAGACTTGATGTTAATATGATAGCTGGTATTCTTAATGATCGTCTGATTGGGCCATTTGAACAGCCACATCGTTTGAATGGTGCGAATGTCGAATATTTTCTAGAAAACTCTTAACCCTTATTACTGGAAGATGTGCCATTAAATATTAGACGTGCAATGGGATATCAACACGATTCGGCACCAGCACATCAATGTCTGCTTGTTAGAGTTTGGATTAACGCATATTTTCCAGGAAGATGGATTGGAGTAGGAGGACCCGTAGTATGGTCACCGCGTTCGCCGAACCTGACTCCGTTGGATTTTTAACTTTGGGGTCACATGCAACAGATTGTTTATGCAATCAAAGTGCACACGGTAGAAGAATTACGCCAAGGAATACAGCAGGCTGCCAATATTATTAGGAATAACCCAACCATATTAAGAACGCAACGATCTCTTCTGCGACGTGCGGCTTTATGTATCTAACACAATGGATATAATTTTGAACATTAAAATTATAAATATGTACTAATAAAGCATTTATTTCATAAAATTTATTGAACTAAAATTTTAGCCACATACATTATGAAATAAACAATAAATCGTTAACGGTTACGTTTACGACATATGTTTATATGGATTCTTTGGCTCTAAATAAGTTTTGGAATTCATCCTTGAAATATTGCCTGTACGTTTTGGGACACCCTGTATATTATTTGACCATTCTGCGGCTTCAAGAACTGTTAATTTTCGGCTTGAACCGGGTCGTTAATTGGAGGTCACACTCAACAAAGTTAGGATTAATGTTTGTAAACTTAACAAACCAACATTTTGCAAGACATTGCAGCTTGCATCGTCAAAGTATTCGTAGTACTGAATTAAATCTGGGATGCGAAAAAATTTAAACCCTTTTGAGCCAATCGTGCACAACCACGTAACTCTGGTTGGCCGTCGTTGTTAGGCGGGAACAGGTGCGGCGTAGCAGGACCGTGAGATCAATGGTGCTTTCGAAATTTTACAGGCTAAACTACCAGCGTCCAAGCCTTGCTGAGCCTGAACCCGTCCTCTTTGTTGATAGTATTGGGTTGTTTTCAATTTCAATTGCTTCTCATACGATTCGTAGTGTGGTGTTTTGGCAAGTACTAGAATATTCCCAAAATCCATTTAGGGGCCAGTTATGCAGATGTGTTCCACCACCATCGATTTTGTGATACACCTGTGTTTGCAATCACCTATATGTTTTCGGAGTCTTAACTCGATGAAATGCCCAATATTCCAATACAGTTTCTACCACATGCGCAGGAGACGTAGATGCCGACTGATTTTAAGTCTGAAGTTCAATCTTTGTATTCAAGTATGGCGTCCGTGATTAGGAAAAAGGCAAGAAGGCGGCCCCAAAAGATCTAATAATGTTACGAAACATGCGGGTTCAATATGGTAAAACAGAACAGAGGTCAAAAGCACTTGGCAAAGAATTGGTAAGGCCTACATACATAAATGGGTTGAAGAAGGCTCCAAGAAGATATTAGATCTTTGGCTCATCGGAAACTATTGCCTAAGATTTCTTCAGTTTTAAAGACAATTTTTATATTGCATCTTCTCACATCATGCCCTATCCTGTCCGCAGTGCCTTTGTTGTAAGAAAGTGCCGATTCTTCTTTAGCCTTGGGATTTTTAGCTCTGTGGATTACTTGTTGAATGTCTACGGTTTTATAACCGTTACATTGCAATCATTGCACCATCTCAGATTCGGATAGCTCTGGTTGTCCGAGTTTTGAAGGTGGGATCCAATTCAGTAAAGCTTAGACGCCGGTAGTTCACCCTCTAGAATTTCTAAAGCAAGACCGATCTCACGGTCATGCCTCGGCGCAATCGTTCCCGCCTAACGATGACGGCCAACCAGAATTACGTGGTTGTGCACGATAGACTCAAAAATGATTAAATACCTCCGCATCTCGGATTTTAATTCAATACTCCGATGACTTGCGAAACGATAGCTTGTTTAAGTTCATAAACATTAAACACTAATCTTGACTTTGACGAGTGTGACCCACTGTGACCTCGAATTAACGGCATGGTTGAAGCCGAAAATTAATCATAGCGTTGACAATAACATTGTTTTTACTAATCAATTAATATACTATTATGCATTTAAAAATTAATTATTGGTAAAGTTTCACACAATAAGCCCAGTTATAGTAAATAACTTATACATGCAGATATTCGGATATCTAGCTATATTTCGTGACTTCGAACAGAGCCTTTCAAGGTTCAAATACAGATTAGTGCTTTATTTGAATCGATTTTATATAAACTCGCTCTTTTCGAATCTTCATTCCTTGATGTCGAACATTTACTAATCCCTTTCAAATCTGTGTCAGATGTTTGTTCTTGTTACAGTAATACTTCAAACCAACTTAATATGTACGAAAAATCTATTTCATATTTGACATGAAGTTATGAATACTCAGATAATGAAGATTTATGATGCATGCTGCTGTAGCTAGATGGATGTACAAATTGATGTGTAGTTGGTTCACTATAAACTCAGCTTGAACCTTTTTAGGTACTTGACTCCTTACAGGAAATTACACAGATAAATATCAACCTATTGTAAAGGTTGCGGTAAACTCTGAATGCAAGAGGACATATACGCAAACTTTCCAAATGTCTAAAAACGATTCAAAGAGTTCCCTACTGGCAATTCGACTCTCCTGGTAGCATTATCAGTGTTTACTTGTAGAAAAAGTTTAGCGCTGAATTTTGAAAATTTTGGTTGACACAAGGTTTAACAAATAAATTCGGTGCCTGAGCATTACGATTAATTAAGAATACGTATTTCATAGTTACCTAGCCAAGTGACGTTCTAAAACGACACAACCACCAAATAATAATTTTATTATACATGATGTTTTTTTCAAAAAGTTTTTTCAGAATTTTTTCGTATAGTACACCCTATATATTATTATATTTTTGAATTGACACGTTAATTCTCCATAATTTTTGTGAATATTGTCCTATACCTAAAATTGATATTTTCAGGGATATTTTTACTTTTTCATTACAAACCCTTATTAAACTTTGTATTTCTATCTGAGTAGCCATGATTTTAACATAAAGGGAGTGCGGATTGGAAATAGAAAGGGCAACTTGTAAGTTTTTCAAAAAACTATTGTTCATTGACGATTCGGCCTTCACCCAAAATCATAGCCCAAACCGACATAATACTCATCATTATGCAACAGAAATCCCAACAATGTTTGGGGAGGTATTGTACGATTTTATGATTGGCCCTCATATGTTTTTAATAACGTTTGAATGGTGCATATATATTCCTCCAAATTTAATGGAAAATGTGTGGTTCCAGCACGACGGTATTCCAGCACATTTCGGACTTCTGACTCGACAAGTCTTGAATCAAGAATTCGGGAACAGGTGATTAGGTTGCCGCAGTCACATGTGTATTAAACAGAGCGGAAGTCACACTGAATTTGTATAAATAATTGAAATAAAAACATTTGTTTATCAATGTTATTAATAATAAATGTGGTAACTTTATATCAAAATCATGGTTGCTAGGTTAGGAAGATATAAGAGATTTAATAATTCAACGGTTTGTAATGAAAAAGTAAAATTATCTCTGAAAATATCGATTTTGGTGTAGGACAATATTTATAAAAATTGTGGAGAATTAACGTGAAAATTCACAAGGAAATAAATTAAATTTGCAGTGGTGTAAAAAATACCATGTATAATAAAATTAATATTTGGTGGTTGTGTCGTTTTAGTGCATTACTTGACTATGTATTCTTAAGTAATCGTAATACTCACGCACCGAATTAATTTGTTAAACCTTATTGCTGTTGTGTTGATGTTGCAGACTTAAACTTTCACATTTTGTAGATAAACAGGGCAACACCTCATCCAAGATGTTTGGAAAAACAATTTTACACCGAATTCAAAATGTAAAATATACAGGGTGTTCTGTTTAAAAATAATTCCTTGAAGGTGCTCCGCCGTAACGAGTCACCTTGTATATTGTATAAAAATATTTTTAGAATGTGCACATTTAGGCTCTATATCACATAAGAAAAAAGAAAAATTTCCAAATCATTTTATTAATGCCAATATTGGTCTTTGACGCACTGATGAGCAACTCTGTATATGTAGTGTTTACAGTCTACAATCATACAAAGTCGCAGTTGCTTGTTAGAACATAATTAACATACAGTTGTTTCTGAAATATTGTTCTGGTTTAGCATACCAGCTTTACTGTAAACGCAAATTAAATAATCGTGTGGTGAAGCTGCTTGTAGTGGATTAATTCAGAATTTGGTTAAAATTTAATATTACGTTTTTGCACTGGTTGTGAATCACGTGAAGTGCGTGGCTATAATTGAGAGATTACAGATATAATTTCGGAAATTCTGAACGTCGAAGAGCTCAGTATTCCCTGTTTAAGGTCAGATCTACGCAATGAGTAAACTGAGTGGGTAGAAGTATGGAGACACTTAGTTTCTGACGCAATTTTAATATACGAGGGTTATTTTTTTAAATAAGGTCCGTTTGTGAAGGAGAGTGAGAATGACGCGGAATCGCCGCAGTGCGCTTGCGCGTCTGCTCCCAGCATGATTAGCGCGCGTCTAGACGCCATTTGCAGTCGTATCGTCTGTCTGTGTGCTGAGCTGTAGAAGTTTATAATGTTTAAGATGAGTCGCCCGCCGACTGTGAGATACGATCTGTAATTCGATTCTTGAATTCAAGAAACTTGGCAGCAGCGGATATTCACCGTCAGAAAGTGGGTGAGAATGTTCAAGGACGGGCGGGTTAATGTGCATGATGAACCACGCCCTGGCCGACCTTCTCTGATTTCTGAAGATTTGGTTCTTGACGTGGACAACAAAATTCGAAAGGACCGACAATTCACGATTTCAAAGTTATCAATTGAATTTCCACAGGTTTCTAGGTAAGTTTTGTACACTATTGTTTCGGAGAAACTGGATTATCCAAAATTGTGTTCCCGGTGGGTTCCAAGACTGCTTTCTGACGATCACAATATAAAAAGATTGGGCTGTGTTTTATCGTTTTTGGCTCGATACAATCAGGAAGAAGATGAATTGTTGGACCACATCGTTACA
>JABXWE010033138.1:0-11479 GCA_014611495.1 Limonius californicus
GGTCTTCATTAAAGGACTTTCTGCTGGGCTTAAGGAGCTCATTTGGGCTGAAGTGAAAGGAGATGTAGCGCGAAAAAATTCTACATTTATGTTAGCTGAGGTGGAGAAGCTTTTTCATGCAGCGTTGGAGGATATAACACCTACACAATGGAAAAAATGTATGGAATACACAATTTCGGAAGAAAAAAAAATGCGAGATTTACATACGTGGGCTGACGTTCCTACAGAACCTCTTATTATTCATGCTAATAGTGCTTCTGATACCTCTGACACGAACGACTCTGATTTGGTTGACGATTCTAATGCAGAAATTATGGATAATTAAATATGTAGGTATATTTATGTATATATAAGTTATAATTTTGTTGCGTTTTGGTAAGAAGTATCTATATAGAAAGTTTAAAGCATTTTCAAATTATCAATATTTCAGGTTCTTTATCGTTGTGTTAACTAGTTATTGTGTTTGGTCTGTCCCGTTTCATCACGGCTACGGCGAGGGGCAAGACCTCCGGTGAGTTACCATATAGATTTTTTTACCAGATAAATAGTTGTCTTTTTTACATATTTAAATTTACCAGCTTCAAATTCTAACAAATCTATGACACAATATGCCTACACTTATAAAAATATGTATGTATATACCTAGTATACTGTACCTACTTACCGTACTTAACGTTTCTCGTTAAATGCATTTCTTTAAAAAATTGTTATATTGGTTTAATATACATACGTTCTGTTAATGTTCTTTGTAGATTTAGTTAGAAGCCCGATTTCGTAATGAATAATAAACTACTCAAAATAAAAATGGAGCCACCTCTTCATAAGCTTATATTTCACGTAGTTTGAAATTTAATGAAAATTTTATTTTAGGAAGACAATGTGTACACATCAGCCTTGCCGGTGTAAACAAATTTTCTGCTTTTGTTTTGTTATTCTGCTCAGAATACTTGTCACCATGTAAACCTCAACAAATCATTATCAGAGCAAATTAAAATGGAGCGTGTTTTATCATTCGAAAGTGTAAACTTTACAGTGCAAACATGAATATCGATGCGTTATGTACGTAGAAGAGTACGTCTTAGTTAGAGTATACCTAAATGAAATTGAAATCGCTAGGGCCGTAACGTTAATTGAGGAAGGTTATTCCAGAAGACGTGTAGCAGAAATTATGAATGTGAGTCGCGCTGCTATAAATAGAGCACGGAATCGGCATTTAATTTTGGCATTGTCAGAAGAAGACCTTATCCTCATCGTCAAAGGCCACAACAGCTCGAGAAGATCGCTTATTACGGCTGTGGGCGATTAAGGAACGAACCAATACCGCACGAGCGCATCAAAATCAGCTAGTAGCAACAACGGGGACCAGAATTTCTGATCAAACAGTTCGTAATAGACTTCATTAATGTACGTTGCGTGCTAGAAGGCCGGCTAGAGTACTTCGTTTAACAGCAGCACATCGCAGTGCTCGAAGAATTTTTGTCGAAGTACATCGTGATTGGACAGTACCACAATGGAGTAATGTGTTGTTTACAGACGAGTCAAGATTCTGTTTAATAGTTTAAACCACAACGATGGACGTATTCGGGTATGGCGACGAACCAATCAGAGGTATTTGGACTCAGCTGTACAAGAAACTGTTTGCTTTGGCGGAGGGTCTATTATGGTATGGGCTGGCATATGTTTAAGTGGGCGCACCGACCTTGTCGTAATTTCAAACGGTTCCCTAACTGAATTACGTTACATAAGGGAGATTTTAGAACCACACATAATTCCTTTTGCGGATAATATGGAAGCAGATTTTATTCTACAGCAAGATAATGCCAGGCCACACGTGGCTAGGACAGTGAAAACTTTTTTAAATGATCATATTGAAGTAATGGAATGGCCGGCTAACAGCCCAGATCTCACTCCCATCGAACACCTATGGGATACATTGGGACGAAGATTATTGGAATGGCGGCCTATAGACACCATCCAACCACTTCAAGACATTTTTATTCAAGAATGGGAACAACTGGCCCTGAAGATAATCAGAAACTGTTATCAGTGCCAGAGGAGGACACACTCACTATTAAGGATAGTTTTAAAATAATGTCTTATTTAAAAATGATCAAAAATAAAATTAATTAATCGACTTATTGAAATGAATTTTTTCCCTCCATAATCCATTCGCCATGTTTAAGTAATTTATACACATTGTCACAGTAAATTAGAATTTTCGTTATATTTCAAACTACGTGAAATATAAGCTTATGAAGAGGTGGCTCCATTTTCATTTTGAGTCGTTTGTTCATTTTAAATAACGAGCTACAAAACCTTAATAACCAAAACCTATAATATAAAAAACGACAAAAGAACTTCAATTGAATAACTGGTTCTTGGATTAGTATTTATTAAAAATAAAAGGTATAATCTAGGTAACTAAGACATCTGTAAGATTAGCTGCCTAATTTTTTCCACCCCATTTTGAAATGAACTATAGTTAATAAAACAAACATTTTAGGTACTTGACGATTTTATTATATACTTAAATTTGTGGGAACAGTGTGCTGGCAGTAATTATCGTCTAAGTAAATCTACATCAGAGTCTCCCAGTCAACAATATAAATATTAGGAAGTGACAACACCATACAAAAGGGGGGGAGTTTGGTTTCTATGGATTTTGCCCTGGACAAACTTAGTATCACCAAAGAGCAGTATATTGTATAAATATAGTGCTTTTTGGTATCACAAAAAAGATTATAATAATCTTCATCCACCAAGATCAAATTATACAGGGCGTAACTTAAAAAAATAAGTTTTTAGTTCCGCAAAAGCTAAAAAAAACCTTGTATGTAACAAAACAAGCAGCTATTTTGCAACACATTTGTGGAATCTGCACTATAAATACTTTTTTTCAATGAAACCCCGGTATAAATATCTTAAATAGGTTGGCCACTACAAACATCTGAAGTGGACCACTTTTTGGGTATTAACTCCCTCTAGCGGCAGAAAGATTGAAAATAGCACATATAATTTTAGTTCAATTTGACCAGTACCGAAGTAGTTTTTCAAAAATGCTAGAATATACTAGGTGTTCCATTTAAAAAACATACGTTTAGTGCAACTCTGAATGTGAACACTTTGTATAAACAAAAATAATTTTAAAATATGCAGAAGGGGTGTACTTATTGTCTAGCGAAACTAGAATCTTCCATTCGTCCACACACTGATGGGACAGACTTTGTACGCTGTGTAATATAAAATCTGGGGCTGCAGTTGCGTTGGGATTGACAGCTACATACAACAGAATAATAAATAACTGTCGCAGCTTAATTATACCTGTTAATCATACTGTTCTTCAAACCATTCGCGTTTACGGTAGTATACTGGTATCAATATTCTACCGTTCTATCAGGTCACATTAGAATGAAACATTTGTTAAGATCTCAAAAATTTTCGGAAGAAGTAATTTAAAAACAAATTTTAAGTTTTTGTGCACAAAACAGAATGATTAAGATCTATTAAATGAGTTTATCTTTGTTTGGATTATTGATTTTAAATAAACATCGTTTAAAATGTTTTTCACAAAATTGTAACGGTCTAACTTTTAAAGAATAAAAAATGGAACGAAAATGAACCAAATACTT
The DNA here is from genome assembly GCA_014611495.1 of Limonius californicus. NCBI lineage: Eukaryota > Metazoa > Arthropoda > Insecta > Coleoptera > Elateridae > Limonius > Limonius californicus. The sequence continues at coordinate 3,630 of JABXWE010033138.1, forward strand.
GAAGGCTTACTATCACAACATTTTTAAATGTTATAACTTGCACTTTCAGAGCCAGATTTTTGAAAAACTTTTTATCATACATGTATAACTTTATCGGCCAATGTAACTCAAGAAAGAGTATAAGGGAGGTTTTATTTCTTTTTTCAGTGTAGGCACTCTTTGCAAGAGCTGCAGTTCCTATATGGTTAGCAGTATGAAAAGAGTAAATAATATGCGTTTATTTACTATAATTTGTGTCAAATGTATATAAGGATTACCCATAATTTATCGATCAAAGAAAATGTTGATCAGCATCTCATATTTGCAATTTGTATGTTACACGAATATTATTATACAGAGCTTCTTTATAAAGTTAGAAGTCAATATTAAGTAACTTATCTATATACATAGTTTGTTTTATAAAAAAGAACCCAGCTGTAACCTTTTTTTATTTTAACTTTAATAAACCCGTCTATTATTAGGGGAAAGAAATTACTTTTTATAACATTTATAAAGTATTTTAGACTTTAACAATTTAATTGTTACCATAAATATTTAGCAATATCCACAATCACTTTAAAATGGTCATGGAATTAAAATAAAATGTTGGCAAGTTTTATTTATTGCATAATATATAATAAACCACAAAATTGTTTTATATTAGTCTATGCAAAGCTAGTCGTTATAGCTATTTAAATATTTTGGTTGTGATTTTTGCAATTATCTATAAAATAAACTATTTTTAGTGTTTATAAGTACATCACAGACTGTTTAATATTACTACTGGTAATTACAAATTAAATCATAATTTAAAAACATTTTTCTCTGAATACAGCAGATATTTTAGTAACAATTAGTGTGGCTTTGAAAAGCATTTTATATTTTGTAAACTGCTACATAGTTCAATTTACTTTAGTCAAATTCTGGTATGTCATCAAATGAATAGCCTGGAATTTGGCGATATGCATAGTAAGCTATACGAACATGATATGCTCCAGGTATAAACATTAAAATTCCCATTATGATCATTGGCCACATTCGGTCTGCATACTTCGAGTCAATATGTCCTGTTACAACAAGACTTCCAACGACTAATAGAGCACTTCCTGCAAGAAATAATAAAGCAGCCAAAGTAACCGCCTTCCATGGTATTTTTGGTGGCGGATGAACAAACTGGGCATCAACGAACCCATTATCGGTGGCAGATAATTTAGTGTAGTCTACATGTTCATAATCCTTCCCTCTTCTTCTCGACATCTTGATGTCATCAAGGTATTCTGTAAAATTATTCGTTTAACATATTTTTTTATTTATAATTTGACAATTACATCTACAAAAGAGAAATATAACCTGTGATGGAATGTAAGCTCATAGTCGGTAAAAAAGATAGCTGCTGTGTTAAATGGCGTTCTTGGGTATCCAGTCTAAAGGGCAGATGACGCTGCGGGCTTAAATCAAAATCGAAACTCATTTTTACAGTCTATTCATTTCGAAAGTACAGCGCGCATAAACAATGATGAGCGCCTGATAAGCACGTGGTTCTTCGAGCTGCATAAGCGATTGCTCAAAGGTCGTGTAGTTGCAATTTGCGTTCAGGTACTGATTTAGAGTAAATTGCAACCGGATGAATAATTTCAGAGTGATATTATGTCCGGTGTTCGCGTTGCACGATGCGGTTCTGTCCACTGCAGCTGTGCACGTGAACAACTCCTGGATTTATCCACCCGCGCTCTATCTTGAAAATGAATAGACTTTAGTAATTAATTTTATAGATTTCAAAACTTGTTTAGGTACATTTTAATTTGCAATAAATGGCGTTTTGTTTAAAGTTTCTCAGATATTTATCTACTACGCACAATTAGGTAACACTGAAAATCTTAACACCGCGGTATAGTTGTAAAAACAAAAGGCAGAAATTATCACGAAATACAGATACTTTTAGTTTGAAAGTACTGCTTGCATATAAAAGGCACAAATATTTCTATGTTTCCTACTAACAAGAACGTGTAGGAGTTCGCTAGGACTGGTAAAGATAATCGATGATATGTATCTGTTCCCTGACGTGCTTTTTGCACACCTTGCGCAAAGCTTTGTTCCGACCGTGCGCCTGCCGGTTGGGCAACCACTTGCACTTGGTGGCTGCCGCAGTGCAAGGGGAGCGCTTGGGGGCTGCAGAGCTTTCCGCGCCCTGCGAGCCGATCGAAGAGCTTTTTACTTCTCATTATAGTCCAGGAACAGTGTCTAAATTATTTGCTGCTGTGATTCATAACCAGCTTTTCATTTGAGAAGCAGTAGCCGACATTTCGGCGTGCTGCATTTTGTGCACTCGTCGCAATAACGGTAAATTAATTACTTTTAGTAAATACTCAGTAATCGGTAGATAGCGGTCTCCAATACCGGTAAATAACAACCGAAAGAAAACTATGTAAATATGATTTGGAAAAACCATAAAATACTGCCTATTTCATTTGCATAACCTATTGAAGCTTTTCAATATATAATTGCTTTACTTTAGTATTAAATAAAAATACATCTGTCGTTGAAACATTTCATTGTTCAATTTTATATTGTGTAGAGATGGATGTATTGCCCGAAGGCAAAAACTTCAGATTGGTACAAGAAGAAGAGCTTCCGGCAATACTTGACTTCCTTGGCAAATATTTGCCTGATTCGATCAAGGTATGTTGATATACATTGTCTTTCCTCTTCTTCTTTGTCATTGCATTTACAATATGCTATCTATAACGCAGTTAGTAACAGACCATGCTTTAAGTTCTTGTACAATTTTTCAGTGATGCATATTAAAATAATTTGAAGGCTTCAATTCCAATTTAGAATTTCAGCAGATTTTCATATCATTCAGATAAAGATTAATCGGCACGAAGACTTTATTTTTATATATGTACACTCATAAATTATTTTTCATACTTCTTAATTTGCTAAATTTCAACAGTAGATTTCCTCAATTTTATAATTTTATGTTTTATAATCGAATTGTTAATGGAAAAGTAATTGTGTTTGAAGCAAGCACTTTTTGAAATTTGTATTTAATATAGGGTGAAATTATTATAAAATACTTTTATGTAACTTAACCGATCAGGAGTATTAATAGGCCCATAAATTAAATAAACTGCTTTTCGTAAGAAAAAGTAAATTTGGCGTTGAACTTTAAAAGATGGCTGTATTTATATTATTTTCACATATTTTTTGTTTTCAAAAAAAGTTTAAAGGGGAGCTTTCAAGACAGGTCGTTAAATAGTAAATTATTAAATTGATATGCGACTTTAAACCTATAAAGGGCTTCCTGCGAAGAGTTGAATCATCCAAGGTGAAAGAGACTAGTTTAAAACGAAAGTGGTTTCAGAGAAAAAGTAAAAATACATTATTTTCAAACTAAGATTTTTTCTCTGTACCTTGCAGAAAATCAAATCCATCATAAACCATTCCTAAATATTATACATTATGATCATACACGTTTTCAAGAAGGGTTGATTGTCGAAAACAAAATGTATTTATTTAAACCATACGGTTAATAACATTCAGTATAACTGATAGTTATCAAAGTGTACTACCACAAGTATTGTTACTCTCAATAGTGGTGGACAGTTTTCTAATTTGTGACCCCTGGTGGTCTTAATATATTAAATGATCAAATTGGACACCATACAGTTTATTACGTACAAAGTGATTTTTTAAAAAGTTAATTGCAGTAGCCTAGGGATTGTCCCGTCTATATTAAGCTTTAGAATCTGACAATATGAAAATTGTAACATTGGACATTTCGAACACTTGCTGTGAAAGAAATCTTGACGAAAAACCTGTAATTTACTTACCTTAATAAATTACAAATCAGTTGCAACTAAATACTTGTTCATTTTCACATTTTGTTGGGCCAAAATTTTTAACTACCTGAACTGTCACACAGTTTGACATACAGATAAATGTCATTCAAAGCTCATTACAGCTAACTGCAGACGGAATAGCTTTTTTTCCCAGGCTTGCTGCAATTGACTTTTTAAAAAATCACTTTGTATTATAACTATGCAGTTACCTAAAATTTATCAAAGTAAAATATTTATTACAAATTTACAAACAATTGGACAAGTAATTTACTGTAAGATCGGTATGTAGGCATTTACCTATAAATGACGCGGACGTAAGACCAGTTAAAACTATAATTACCTCTTTTTCAATATTATTTTGTTGGTAGTGCAAAGTAGTAAAAACTAAAAAATGATTTTCCATTCAGTTTAAAATTTCCCGTTTTGCTTTTATATAGAAAATTTTATAATTATTCGGAACATGAATATTACACTTATTTTTAAAATTTGGGCTTCTCAGAAGCGGGGCCCATCGTACGTACTAAATGTTCCTTATGTAAAATCTGCTACTGACTCCCAAACTCACAATATTTATTTCAGAATGCATAACTTGACGCCTGCAGGAATTATGGAGTTTTTATGTTTCCTAAGGTCTTTCGAACCTTGTAATAGTCGGCGTTTGAATAGTTTGAGGAGCCATAATGGATTATATATACATATACATGTATATATAAATATTTTTTTAAATGTTTAATAAATAAAGCCACAAAGGCTGCCTTAAGCAGGTCTAGCTATCACTAAATTAGAGTTTTTGCTGCATATCTAGAAATCTGACAATATGCTATTTAAATAAGGAATTGTTTTTAAATCCACATCGACTAATTAACAAAATGCACATTACACGTACTATACCATTTTTTAAAATAAAACTTGCTTTCAACACGTAATAGAATTATATAAACCATTATAACCTAAAATAACGTTTAAAAGCTATTTAGCAAGGATTTCATCTAGTTGTGGACTAACTTTTTACCTAATTTTTAAATCTGTGTCAAAGTCTGCAAAATATTGCCAATTCATGTTCTACATGTAATGCCTCCTGAAAACATGTTTTTGTTCTGGAGAAAACCGTAAGATACGCGTATCTGCATTGTTTAATGAAGTATAGGCGATTCAAGCTAAGCAATACGCCCTCTGGCGGAATTGTGATGAACTCCTGAAACACAGCCGCGAGTGACAATTCCAATATAATCATTTGGTTTTAATAAATTATTGTAAGCTACATTCGTGTATTATAAAATATATTTAAGCAACTAAAACGTCAATACTTGAAGAATGGAGTTTCCCCCAAAGAAGGAAAGCAATGACAAAACGTTTTGCATGTTTAATTGCGATTCTAAAAGCAAAAGGTGCCGTAACCTAGCTTTTCATTATTTTCCAAAATCAGGAGCTAGAAATGTTGCAGTAGTGAACATATTTGGCCTAACTGAAATAATTGACCTCAGGATCGTTTAACCATTCGGGATAGAATCATTCTGACTTTCATTAAGTTGAAAAATAACTCGTCGTATGTTGTTTTAAGCATATTGTTTGGTGGTTTATCTTCACAAACGTGTAAAACCATATTTTATACTATTTTGAATGTCCTGTACGTAGTACTTAGTCCTACAATTTATTTTCGTACGCGTGATGAAGTTTTAGCAAATCTACCTACATGTATCAGTAAGTTTAAAAATGTTAGAGTCGTTATTGATTGTACAGAAATTTTTTTACAATGTTCTAATTGTCTGTGTTGTCGAATTCGAACTTACTCGCATTATAAATAATATAATATAATATAAATAATAATTATAAATAAATTGTCACTCATAATTACGGGCAAAATCGAACAAGAACAAAAAATACACACATTCACTAAACCACTACTACACTGCGCAACGATTTATTTACAACCTGCTGGCGAGTGAGACTGTGTTTCACCTAGAACAGCTGATTGTGTGCGCGCGGGAAAAGTTAATTTGAATCGCCTATTGGATGTTTGTTTGATGAACTTCGTTATTTCGATATATATACTTACATTTTTTTTTTAGATATGGGGTAAATAGTTCAATTGCAGATAGACTCTCCTAAGGCAGTTTGTGCAGCTCTGTTAGACATTTTAAGAGAACAAATTTTGACTTTTATAATGTTTAAGAACATTTTGTATGTGGAGTAAACAAAGTGATAGCTTAAAACGTTTCTGGCATATTCACAAATAACAAGTAAGGTCGCAACATTTTTGATATACAATCTAGATTCTTGAAATAACTGTTTCGATCAGTTAAACATAGTCTACTATAAAGAACGCACCCTATTATAATGTTGGCGTACCTATACGTTCAATCGAGAATTTTTATTATTATCAAGATACATTTTTAATAATTTATAGGATATATACACATAAAATCGTAAAAGTATGGTATACTGCAATTTATGTATAGGCGTTAAAAATATTGTTTGCAGATATGCAAATGCAATCAATTTCTTCTATAATTCTGTAGGTGTCAATTCTTATATGCAGATATAAAGGAGGTTTCATACATTTGAAATATACCTTTCGACTTTAACGTAATTGCGTTGAGAATGTTTTCAGAGAAAAACTAAAAGAGATAGATCAAATATGCGATATAATCCACATTAAAATGCGGAGTTTTGCTGTGATTTATCGGCTTCGTATCTCGTAAGATAAATCTTCGGAGATTTCAACTAGTTTGTTAAACATTCTGGAAAGCTGGTAGGTTGTGGATTAAAAATAATGATTCTATTAATGAGATGAATTTATGATTAGGTTAACATTTTAGGAATGGATAAGCTGGTATACATATGTTTATATTAGTTTTTCGATCATTTTGACTATTTTGGTCTGAAATATGTATTAGAAATTAGCTAAGACAGTCTCGTAGCGGATGAAGTGGAAAACCCGCCTCGATGGATTTGTATAGAACGTGAACATTTGTTGGTATCCACGCCAAGTAATTGGATGTAAAAGCTTTTTGGTTTTTCTTTCTAGATATGTTTTATGATTACTGTCCCTGGTTAATAGAAGTTCAGTCACTTTATAACAAAGAGGAATTGATTGATATGTTACTTGTATATCAAACACCCGATGAAGTAACATGTTTATATGTCCAAAAGTATTTGGACCGAAAATACCTGCCCCACCGAAAAATTTTTAGGTAAAGCCCGATAACTCGAAGACATACAGAACTATTATTCACTTGGAACCTTGCCTTTGAGACTTTCTATCAATTTTAGACTTCGTGACCTACAAAATAGTTGTCTTTGTAGTAAATGCATTCAAGCTAGAATCATTGTAAAGCTAATTTTACGTACATTTGGAATACATAATTAGTGACGGGCGTTACTAATCCCACTATTGCTTAAACTGTAGTGACTAGACCCAACTATGAATAACAAGGTCCTTGCTGCACTAGCTTACCCATTCAAAAAATACATATCATGATCAACATAACTGTAAGAGATTCGTAGTATAACCTTGTAGAAAATATAAAGCGTTGTGTGCGTAAGTGCGGGGTGCGCCGGACAAACACTAAGCGAGTGGGGGTTTGAGCGGGATTTGCAACCCCCAAGCTGAAAACGAGTCAGTTAGGAAAATATCTTGTAACGGTTAGGTCTGTAAGTTTGTAAATAAAATTGTATAAAGTTCTTACGATTGTATTACTCATCACATTTTGGTGCCGAAACCCGGGAAGTAACGCGAGTGTGTATCTGGATAGTAACGTGAGTGTGTATCGGGAAGTAACGCGAGTGTGTATCGGGACAGTAACGCGAGTGTGTATCGTAGAACTTTAATGTTAAATTGAAAATGGAAAAGGCAAAAAGAAACGTGTGTAGAACGCAGTTCACGAAAACGGCAAATGCGATTAACAACCTTCTGCAGGACGAACAGCCCAATTTAGAAGCGATCTACGCAGTAATTGCAAAATTGAAAGTTGCCTCTACCAATTTAACGGAAGCAGACAAACAAATGGAACCGTTACTTACTGAAAA
>JABXWE010033140.1:0-16867 GCA_014611495.1 Limonius californicus
TAAGACCAAACTATGGAAATATATGGAAATGAACAATACAAGCAATATCTACGTTAGAATATCTAGATTCTAGAACAATCTGGCTCTCGCGCAGGAAGATCATGTAACGATATTGAAGAAGGATATCGCATAATGGATAAGTTCACCTAGTGTTCGTAGGTCTTAAAAAAGCCTACGACAGCGTTCCTAAGACCAAACTATGGAAATATATGGAAATGAACAATACAAGCAATATCTACGTTAGAATATCTAGATACTAGAACAATCTGGCTCTCGCGTAGGAAAATCATGTACCGATATTGAAGAAAGATATCGCATAATGGATAAGTTCACCTAGTGTTCGTAGGTTTTAAAAAAGCCTATGACAGCGTTCCTAAGACCAAACTATGGAAATATATGGAAATGAGCAATACAAGCAATATCTACGTTAGAATATCTAGATTCTAGAACAATCTGGCTCTCGCATAGGAAGATCATGTACCGATATTGAAGAAAGATATCACATAATGGATAAGTTCACCTAGTGTTCGTAGGTCTTAAAAAAGCCTACGACAGCGTTCCTAAGACCAAACTATGGAAATATATGGAAATGAACAATACAAGCAATATCTACGTTAGAATATCTAGATTCTAGAACAATCTGGCTCTCGCGCAGGAAGATTATGTACCGATATTGAAGAAGGATATCGCATAATGGATAAGTTTATCTAGTGTTCGTAGGTCTTAAAAAAGCCTACGACAGTGTTCGTAAGACCAAACTATGGAAATATATGGAAATGAACAATACAAGCAATATCTACGTTAGAATATCTAGATTCTAGAACAATCTGGCTCTCGCGCAGGAAGATCATGTAACGATATTGAAGAAGGATATCGCATAATGGATAAGTTCACCTAGTGTTCGTAGGTCTTAAAAAAGCCTACGACAGCGTTCCTAAGACCAAACTATGGAAATATATGGAAATGAACAATACAAGCAATATCTACGTTAGAATATCTAGATACTAGAACAATCTGGCTCTCGCGTAGGAAAATCATGTACCGATATTGAAGAAAGATATCGCATAATGGATAAGTTCACCTAGTGTTCGTAGGTTTTAAAAAAGCCTATGACAGCGTTCCTAAGACCAAACTATGGAAATATATGGAAATGAGCAATACAAGCAATATCTACGTTAGAATATCTAGATTCTAGAACAATCTGGCTCTCGCATAGGAAGATCATGTACCGATATTGAAGAAAGATATCACATAATGGATAAGTTCACCTAGTGTTCGTAGGTCTTAAAAAAGCCTACGACAGCGTTCCTAAGACCAAACTATGGAAATATATGGAAATGAACAATACAAGCAATATCTACGTTAGAATATCTAGATTCTAGAACAATCTGGCTCTCGCGCAGGAAGATTATGTACCGATATTGAAGAAGGATATCGCATAATGGATAAGTTCACCTAGTGTTCGTAGGTCTTAAAAAAGCCTACGACAGCGTTCCTAAGACCAAACTATGGAAATATATGGAAATGAACAATACAAGCAATATCTACGTTAGAATATCTAGATTCTAGAACAATCTGGCTCTCGCGCAGGAAGATTATGTACCGATATTGAAGAAGGCTATCGTATAATGGATAAGTTCACCTAGTGTTCGTAGGTCTTAAAAAAGCCTACGACAGCGTTCCTAAGACCAAACTATGGAAATATATGGAAATGAACAATACAAGCAATATCTACGTGAGAATATCTAGATTCTAGAACAATCTGGCTCTCGCGCAGGAAGATTATGTACCGATATTGAAGAAGGATATCACATAATGGATAAGTTCACCTAGTGTTCGTAGGTCTTAAAAAAGCCTATGACAGCGTTCCTAAGACCAAACTATGGAAATATATGGAAATGAACAATACAAGCAATATCTACGTTAGAATATCTAGATTCTAGAACAATCTGGCTCTCACGCAGGAAGATTATGTACCGATATTGAAGAAGGATATCGCATAATGGATAAGTTCACCTAGTGTTCGTAGGTCTTAAAAAAGCCTACGACAGCGTTCCTAAGACCAAACTATGGAAATATATGGAAATGAACAATACAAGCAATATCTACGTTAGAACAGTGAAAAATTTCTATAATGACAATGAGAGTGATATAAAAAATGGAACTAAGATATCCTCCTCAATAAATGTCCCTAAGGGATTACGGCAGGGTTGTAGTATAGCAGGAACACTTTTTAAAATATATCCGAATGGAGCTCTACAAAACTGGAGTGGCAAATGTAAACGTATGGAGAAAATTAAATAAAGAATACTGTGGGGCTTAGAGATCAACATCAAGAAAACGATGTATGTATCTTGTAATAGGAAAGAAATGGGTACATCTTAAGGTTGACTATCAAATTATAATCAACAACTGCAACAATACAAATATCTCGGTGTTACCATTACAAACAATACAAGGATCAGGTCGATGTTAGACCGAAAATAAGACAAGGGAGATCAGCGATAAATAAGTTAAATTCAGTATTATGGTGCGACGAAAAACAATAATAGAAAGCATATCGACGTACGGATCTGAAATATGGGTGCTTACCAAAAGGGACGAAAACAGACTGCACGCACTGGAAATTGATTTTTGGCGACGTAGTGCTGAAATATCGAGACTGGAACATGTTAGAAATATAGATATAAGAAACATTATGGAAGTGGAAGGAAACATCATTGACACAGTTGAAATGAAGAGATTATTATGGTATGGACACCTACAGCGAATGCAAGCGACAAGATGGCCACAAAGGATATGGCACTGGAATCCATCCGAGGGAGAAAACGAGGTAGACCCAGAAGAAACTGGATAACGGGTGTAGAGCAGGCAACGAAAACGAGAGGTCTAGACGCTGAAGAACGGAGAGATAGAGGAAAATGGAAAACAGGAAGCGAGAGACGGCGACAGCTGTAATTAAAACTAGCAATATATTTACATATATATATAAAAGACGAATTTCCCATGCTCATCAAACTAAACTTAGCATGATTTTCATTAAATTAACTTTAAAAATGTATGTGTAATATTTGTTGCGTCGTTGGGTTTGATGTTTAAGTGTCTGTAATAACGAGGGCGTTTTATTGATCATCAGTAGCGCCAACTTGAAAATGTCAATATACTTTGTTTGAATGATGTGCTGTTGGGGAACTGTTAAAAAATGAAATATTTTCATATTAAAAGAAATGATAGCATTGTTATCCAAGACACATTTTAATTAAAAATAGATTGAATGGTTTTTTCATAGTTGAATAGATTTTTCCACAGAATTTAAATCAGAACTTGCTTTCCTATCGTTATTAAACGTGTTTACGTTACTCGTAAATGTAATTACTTATTGCTCTCAAGCCCGAACGTAACTGAGGTTTCTATACGTTCCTATAACTTTTACTTAACGTTTTCCACCGATTTTCGCGATAATTTCAAGTTGTTTTGAAATTCTTCTATACTGAAAGTTTTAATTTTGTTGTATGAAACTACATCCGTAACCTTTCGTTCTCCTTTAGCGATTAAATTTCTCTCATTTATTTAATATTAGTGCTCACGTAATAAAGTAATTTGCTATGCGGCATGTCCCAAGGTTATAATCAATTATAGAAATTGTTAATCCACCTTTTTTCATCAAATATATTTTCCAGGCTTTTAGAAATAAGCACATCTGATAAAATACCAGCACGTCGGTTTACTTTTTTGGTTATTTTTTTATTAGCTCTTATTGATATTAACTTTCAGGTTACTATTTAAACAATTGGAATAAATAAATTTATTTCTACCAGCGTTCGGTTGCAAATAAATGTGTATTACATAAGTTTCCCATACTAAGATTATATCGTTTTCACTACAAAGAAATTTAGTTTAATATGTTTAAAGGAATTTATTTATATAAGCAGTAATTGACAATGAACTATAGATGGCGTTATTAGTTCTAAAATAACTGGTGCATTGAGGTTTGAAATCTGTCAAAAGATCAAGTCATTCTGTCAAGTAGTTGTTTGGAAGCACTGCTTTGAAAAAGTATTTCTGTTTTTTTTTCCTCAGTGGATACATAGAATATCGTGCGATATTTAAAATTTTGTTAAAAAAATTGTAGAATTATCTCTCTCTCTCTCTCTCTCTCTTTCTCTGTCTTCAGTCTCTTGACTGGTTTGACGCTTGTTTCCAATCTCGTCTTACCTCAGATTTTCTCTTCATTTCTTCATAGTTACGCGCGCCCACGTCATCGATAATTTGTTTAATATATCGATTGCGTGGACGTAGAATCATATCGATACAAAAAATACTTTAGTACTGAAAGCTTCGAAGACAGCCTTGCAATGGAGATGTAAAAGGTGGAACAAGATCAGAAATCATTGACATCTTTTTGGGGACTGCCGATAAAAGCTTTCTGGAATTATTAAGGCCGTAGAGATTGCAGATGAAGCATTAGGAGTAAAAGAACTATTCTTAAGATGGGTGCCGCGTTTTTATAGCAATAGATCAAGCCAGAATTCGAATGCAAACTTTTCAAGAGCTTTTGGGCCGTCTTAGACGATTGGACTAAGTTTGTGCGGCGATTTGATTCGCCGTCAGCAGAGAAGGCAATGACTGATCGGTTATTGGGCTTAACAATATCCGGAGAGTTTTGTTTTTCTATGCCTGTGGGATAATTGGGAAACATGTCACCGAAGAGACACCAAGTTTAGGGAAGAAACACCGTCTTTTTTCATCAAGACAATGCACGTGCCCATACAAGTGTCGTTTCCGTCGCAGAACTTAAGTACGATTTGCTGTCATATTCGTCCCATTTATTTAATTTGGTTTCAATCTGTTTTGGCTGCTGACGAAATTCTTTTGCGGAAGAAATGAAAAAGATTTTTGATGGTGTAAAAAGGGTTAAAGTGGCAGCAGGGTGCGGAATTGATTTTCGGCCTCCCCGTAAACAGTTTCCATATGTAATTTAATGTCGAAAAAAGCGGCTAATTCAACAAAAACTTTAAATCGTGGAATTATGCTATGTACAAAAAATTCTGATAGGTACGAAAACAATTTACGAGTGTCATCCAGAAAGTCGTAAGTGGCATATTTTTGATTTTGGGCCGTTTACGGCCTCCCCAAGTGATTTGGAATACGTAGTACTATGCAACATAAAACTTTATATAAATTATATTAAAAATAAAAATGTTGTACAGGGATTTTTTCTAGAAACCATTCACTTTGAAAAGCGGCGTTTTTCCAAATGTTTTAAGAAAATCTACTCTGATGGGGGTTCTAAGCTAATAAATTGTGCCTCGATTTGATTCCCCGTCAACAGAGAAGGCAATGTCTGATCGATTTTTGGGGTTGTTAAGCTTAAGTTAAGTTAAGACAGTATGCCTTGCCTTAGGCTTAACAATGTCTGGAGAGTATTGATATTTTATGTCTGTGGGATAATTGGGAAACATATAACTGAAGAGACTCCAAGTTAGGGAAGAAACACCGTCATTTTTCATCAAGACAATGCACGTGCCCATACAAGTGTCGTTTCCATGGCAAAATTTAAGTATGATTAGCTGTCATATCTGTTCCATTTATCTGATTTTGCTTCAATCTATTTCCACTGCTGAAGAAATTCTTTTGCGGAAGAAATGAAAAAGATTCTTGATGGTGTAAAAAGGGATAATGTGGCAGCAGGGCGCGGAATTGCTTTTGGACCTCCCCGCAAACATTTTCCATGCGTAATTTAATGTCGAAAAAAGCGGTTAATTCAACACAAACTTAACTTTAAATAGTGGAATTATGCTATGCACAAAAAAGTCTGATACGAAAACAATGTACGGGTGTCATCCAGAAAGTCGTAAGTGATGTTTTTTTTGATTTTGTACTGTTTACGACCTCCCCAAGTTATTTTACGCAGTACATAAAACATAAAATTTTATGTAAATTGTATTAAAACAAAAATGATTTTTCCAGAAAAGCGCTGCATTTCTAAAAGTTTTAAGAAAATCTACTTTGATGACGGCCTTAAGCTAGTTCTCTAAAATTTTCCCAAATTGTGGGTCGATTTTATTCCCGTCAGCACCGAAGGAAATTTTTGGGGTTGTTAAGTCTAAGGCAATGTGCCTTGCCTTACGCTTAACAATGTCCGAAGAGTATTGTTATTTTATGTCTCTGGGATAATTGGGAAACATATAACTGAAGAACCACTAAGTTTATGGAAGAAACAATTTTTATTCATCAAGATAATGCACATGCCCATACAAGTGTCGTTTCCATCGCAAAAATTAAGTACGCTTTGCTATCATATCCGTTCCGTTTATCTGATTTAGCTTCAATCAAACTCTTTTGCGGAAGAAATGAAAAAGGTTCTCGATGGTGTAATGGCTTTGGAGTGCAATTATTTTATTCATACGAGGATCTTGTATGTATAAAATAATTTGTTTATTTGCAGAGGTTTCTCACTGTGAAATTATTCTTATTTAATGAAGGACAGATTACAAAAGCATCGCGTCTTCAGTTGCCGACGTTTTGAAGCTGTTTATTATTTACGAGTAAAAACCGATAAAAACTTAATGAACCCCTGTGTTCGTGGGACGTGGCGGTCTGTGGCGGCACAGGGCGTCGGCTGCAGCATCTGGCGGCGTCACGACGCTCCCACGATCTGGGTCAACTATTCGCTCATTCGCTCGTTATCAGTCCATAAGAAAGCATCGAAGAGCGGTTGGTCAATCGCGTTCAGTCGCTGCCAGTGTGATGAGCTAATTTTTTCTGTCGAATAATTATGGTTACAACTCATCCAAACATCCTGACTATTTTACCGACTTGAAGGTTGTCATGTGTTTAATTGCGAAAATTTTGAAAGGTAATTATAGAGTGGACATTTTGCTTATCATTGGTGACTTTTGCGATTGTAATAGATTTTGTTTAGGGTTTTCACGAATATGTTATATTAATGGAAAATTAAAAATAAACGTGTAAAGTTCAGATGGAATTAACTTTTTTATCAATAATAATTTGATTAAAGTTTATTATAGTAATATTTTATTTTATTGTTTACTAAGTGATAAGTACACATAAATAATTAACAATATCAAGCTGATATCGGTCAAACAAAAACGGATGAATACGTTTTAAATTGTTGTGATACAGCTACTACTACGCGAGCGGTTATAGTATTTTAATTAAAGTTTCATAGTAAATTATTTATAGCCAACTACCAGTCAATATTAATTTTTGTGGAATTTCCTTATTAACGACTTGCATTGTTGCTGAAACGTGATGAAATTCTCCTTTCTCATATAGCTAACTGACAGTTGGCATTTACGTCGTTGAGCTGAAAATTTCATAACCACATTGATAGCTATTAAAAGCAACTTTTCCACATTTCACAATATGCAGGTTCAAAATAAAGTTAGTGGAAATGTTGAAACTACTGTTTTTAAAGTTATAAGTGTAAAGTAATAGTGTGGTGCAACTAATTTGAAAATGTTTTGTATTTATAAACTAATATGAGAAATTAATTTTGAAACAGTAGTGTTAGAGCCGCAACACAAATCTAGCAATTTTTGCTGAACTTTCTCGCGTTAAAATTAGGACTGTTATTATTTTTTTGTAAATATAGACTTTAACGCCCGTTTTCTCAAAATATGTTGATTTTAACTTTAATATTATTGCAAAAGAAATACTTGCTAAGGTGGTGGGCTTTTAAAATTTTTGAGTTTTGAGCCAATGAAATCGACGCGATTTTTCATATTTATCGTCATTAAAAAAATCGCTGAGACCCGTCAATTTTTGTTTTGTCATTTCAACCTCCTAAGGGTGGTGAGCTTCGTCTTTAAAAATTTAAATAGGAAAGTGGGTCGAGTGATACATCATTTTAAAGGGCATTAAATTATTGTTTTAACGCTTCCTAGTTTTTCAAATTCTGATAAGTAGTTTACGAGAAAATGCCTTTTAAAGATAGTAAACCGGTCAAAAATAAAAAAAAATAATTCATGATTTTTCACTTTTACCATAATGTACACCAGTAATGTTTAATTGATTAAGAAATTTGCCTTAACTTTCACTTTATTAAATGTTATAAATGTTGACCTTCAGCATCCATACAGTAGTACAGGTTTTGTAGAAAACGGTTTCGGACGTTTTGAAGCATTTGCTGGCATTCGTTGTAGATACGTTGACGCAAATCATTTGGGGATTCTGGCTGAGTACTACACATTTTACTTTTTATGTGGCCCCACGGAAAGAAGTCTAAAGGGTTTAAATTAGGCGACCTCGCAGGCAACCGCACTGCTCCTCTTCGGCCAATCCATCTACCAGGAAATGTTTCGTCCAGATACTGACGAACAGCAAGGACATAGTGTGGAGGTGCTCCGTCTTGTTGAAACATCAACTCATGCACATTGTAACTGTAATTTTGTTCCATAATTTCAGTTATTGCTGGATCAACATGATCTCGTATTAAATCCAAATACATTTCTCCTATTAGATTTCGTGGTAGAAAAAAAGGAACAACAACACTATCGCCGTAAATTCCAGCCCACACGTTGAGGATTTTGAGTTTGAACTTCATGGAATATGTGTGGGTTTTATCGACCCATTAGCGACAACTAGTACGATTAACAATTCCGTTAACAAAAAACGAAAACTCATCCAAAAAACAAATGTTAAAAAACGGATGTGGGTTATTAATTATCCGTTTACTCATACTCTCGCAAAAATTCAAACGTCTATCAAACTTATCTTGGTTTAATTCTTGGACAAGGTGGATTTTATACGTATGGAATTTATGGGCTTCTAAAATTCTTCGATTGCTAGCACGGGATATGCCACCATTTTTGTGAACTTATGGGTACCTAAAGTAGGATCGAGATGGACGTGACCCAAAAGTGCAACTTCCATAGCTTCATTTCCCACTACTCAATTTTCAGCTTCTACCATTCGCTTTCGATTTGCCACCGTTCCCGTCTCCCGAAATTTGGGTTTGCGTCGACGGATCAACAACGAATGCCGCAAATTACCCCAGAAATGCTTCAGAACGTCCAAAACTGTATGGATGCTGAAGGTCAACATTTAATAAGGTGAAAGTTAAGGTAAATTTCTTAATCAATAAAACATCACTGGTGTAAATTTTCGTAAAAGTGAAAAATCATGAATTATTGGTTTTTGGCGGGTTACTATCTTTAAAAGGCATTTTCTCGAAAACTACTGATCAGAATTTGAAAAACTAGGAAGCGTTAGAACGAGAATTTAATGCCCTTTAAAATGATGTATAATCGACCCCATTTTCCATTTAAAATTTTAGAGTAAAAACCCGCCACCCCTAGGGAGTTGAAGTGACAAGTTGAAAATAAACGCAAAAAGTTTCTCCCTCAAAACAAAAATTGACGGGTCCAAGGGATTTAAAAAAAAAAGACGATAAATGTGAAAAATCCGGTCTGGTTCGTTTTCATTAGCCCACTCTGTATTATATGAAAACTACTTTTGACCAAGTCTTAACGGAATACGGAACTGAAAGGCTATGCAATTACTGTTTAGTTCTATGGAGCCTTTTAAAAGTTTGACAATATTAAAAGAAATGTTTCGTAAAACGACTACGATTTTGATTAAATTTTGTGGCTGAGGTATAAAGATCTGAAAGACCTCCTCTTTTATTTCTTAACAAAACTATATGGTCAAATAATATTCAAAGTTAAACAACGATCCACGCGGTCATCACTTGGATGGGTGACCGAAAATCTATGCTAACACGCTATTATCCTGGTGCCTCGGAGCGTATGTTAAGGGTTAAAATGGCAGTAGGGTATGGAATAATATTTTCCGGCCTCCCCGCAAAGATTTTCCATATCTAATTTATTTGTTTATATCTTGTTAATTGTCGGAAAAAGCAGGTAATCCAATAAGCATAAACTTTAATCAGTGGAATTATGCTAGGAACGAAAATAATTTACAGGTGTCATCCAGAAAGTTGCAAATGCCATTTTTGTGATTCACGGCTTAAGTGATTTGGAATACGCAATACTCTTCTAAAAGCGCCGCGTTTCCAAAAGTTTTAAGAAAATTTACTTTCATGACGGTCCTAAATTAGGTTTTTTTTTCAAATTGTTTATGTCGTCTGAGCCCGAAAGGCTTTCTGGTTTTAATTTATTTTAGAAGCTTATCTCTAAAGTCTTCTACGAATATGTATGTTTAGTATGACTTAACGAAGTTTTATTTTTGCTGATGTTGAAAATGTAATTTTCTCTTTCGGATTTAACGTAACATTAAACTTTTGAAAACTCCCTAGGCGAAAATGTAAGTTAGATTTTTGTTGGTAAAATTCTGTCTCAAAAGTTATTTTTAAATAACGAAAGTCTCATATTTTTATTATTTAATTTACTGACTTTACCGAACTTATTGGTTTCAAAATTAAGGTAATTTCTTGACGATTGCATATTTAAGGCTTGTTTCTTGAAAATTAGTTGTAGGTATTTAGGTTCTTCTTGTTTAGCTTTTGGTAAGGGCATAGCGCTTACATTTTAACCGTATTTTTAAGTTATCTATTATGCCCAAGTCGAGTCCCATTTTGCGCTTTAGTCTCTTTGTCTGCTGTCCGTTATCAAGTAAATTTATTGATAGTACGATTGAATGATTTTCCAGGCGATTAATGTATTTCGTATTATATGTTTCCCTCATTGTGGGCGCTTGCAGGTCACTGTAGATGTCTATTCGAACAAACCAGGGAGCGTGCATTACGTTCGTTATAGCGGGCAGTACTTTCGATCCTAACGATATTTGATGTTGCTCCCCGAAGCTGTAACCCATAAGTCCATACTGGCATGAAGATGACATTGTATGCAAGCAATTTGTTTCGGAGTGAAAGTTAAGACGGTCTTCCCAGTAGCCAATGCTTTCGAAATATCCCAGTTGTTTGCATTTTTATCAAAGGCGTGTGCACCATGTGAGTCCATTATCCAGATGTATTCCGAGATACTTAACGCTGTTTGTGGTAGGTATGGTTTGGTTTCCTATCATTGTTTGTGGTGAGTCTCCACGACATTTAGTATAGATTATGTGGTTGGACTTACCCTCGTTTACCTTGATTCTCCACATCTTGGTCCATTTATCAATTTCATTGACATTATGTTGTAGTAGGTTGATAGCCACAATTGGATTTTTGTGATCACAATATCATTGGGAGTTCAGCAGTGAATAAGAGGTACAATAACGGACCCAGTATACTACCCTGCGGCACGCCCGAGGTTATTGGGTGTAGAGCTGTTATTCCAGCTTCATATCTCAGTCGGAAGTACCACTTATGTGCGATTTCAGGATGATATAGACATTTTCTGAAAGTTTCTCTTTGAGTTTATAGAGAAGTGTTTGGTGCAATACTCGGTCGAACGCTTGGCCGACTGGAAATACTGCTGCACGGTAACTTTTATGTACGGATGTTTTATTGATAGTGTCAACTACACAATGCATCTATTTAATTGTAGAGTGGTGTCGTCTAAACCCGATTTTGTGATCTCTCTGCGGCTATCGTATTTAACCGTTTGGCTAACTGTTTTCAGCAATTTTAGATAAGGCAGTTTCCCAGTTTTGTAATTAGTATTATTTCTGCAGTCTAACCGTACTAAGGCACACTTTCTTTACGTTAGCGGGTATGTCTACTATAAGTGTAGATTTTCATAATTTTGTAATGTGTAATTATTGAGCGATTTGCAACCATAGAACGTTATAAAATGTGGTTGTATATTGCTAGATTTTTTCATTCCACATTTAAGGCTATTGAAAATTAGAGTACAGGTAGTTAGTCCGTTTTTGTTTAGCCTGGCATAAGAGCAACGCGCTTTCAGTTTAACCGCACTTAGGTACACCTTATTTACGTTAATACGTACATCTGCTGCCTGTGGACGTTTACATACAATATAAAACGCGATGCTATTTTAACATTGTAATGTTCAAAATAAAAGTCTATGCTTTCATATGAAAATACATATACAATACCATCAGATCCTTGCATTACATTCTAGATACTCTCCCACGGTAACAGACCTATAGAGTGTACCCAAGTGCAGTTTAAAAGAAAATTCAATGCTCCTAAATAAACAAGAACAAACTAAATATCTGCATTTAATTTTCAATAAACAAGCCTTAAATGTAAAACCGTTAGGAAATCTAGCTGTTTACAACCTATCTTATACTTGTGTTGTAAGGTTCCAAAAAAAACCGCAATTTTTACGCATTATTTTCATAATGCGTAAAAATTGCGGTTTTTTTGGAACCTTACAACACAAGTATAAGATAGGTTGTAAACAGCTAGATTTCCTAACGGTTTTACATTTAAGGCTTGTTTATTGAAAATTAAATGCAGATATTTAGTTTGTTCTTGTTTATTTAGGAGCATTGAATTTTCTTTTAAACTGCACTTGGGTACACTTTCTTTGCGTTAGTGGGTAGGTCTGTTACCGTGGGAGAGTATCTAGAATGTAATGCAAGGATCTGATGGTATTGTAAGATTAAAATGTTTAAAATATTAGTGCACATTTTCATATTTTCATAATCTGTAATTATTGGGGGTTTCTGGAATCTTACAACGTGGATATTGTGTTTGGTTATAAACAGTTACCTTTCCTAATAGTTTTACATTTAAGGCTTGTTTATTGAAAATTAACTGCAGATATTTAGTCTGTTCTTGTTCAGCTTCCCGGAGGAGCATTGGATTTTCATTTAAACTGCACTTGGGTACACTTTCTTTGCGTTAGTCGGTAGGTCTGTTACCGTGGAAGAGTATCTACAATGTAATGCAAGAATCTGATGGTATTGTAAGATTAATATGTTTAAAATATTACTGCACATTTTCATATTTTCATTTTCCGTAATTATTGGGGATTTCTGGAACCTTGCAACGAGGATATTATATTTGGGTATAAACAGCTAGATTTCCTAATGGTTTTACATTTAAAGCTTGTTTATTGAAAATTAGTCGCGCTATTTAATCTGCTTTGGTTTAGTTTGACATAAGACATATGGTAAGACCCTTCCATTTTAACCGCATTTAGGTACATTTTCTTTACGTTAACAGATACGTCTACTGCCTGTGGAGATGTACCTACAATCTAAATTTCTAATGCTATTTTTAACATTATAATGTTCAAAATATAAGTACTTTTTCCTATTTTTATTAATGGGCAGTTATTGGGGGTCTCTAGGATCATAGCGCTTAGAATTAGATATAAAATATGGTTGTAAATAGTTAGATTTCTTAACGATTTCACATTTAGGACTTGTTTATTGAAAATTACCAGAGGTATTTATTTTTTTTTATTTTGGTGTTGCATAAGAACAACATTTTAACCGCACTTCGCTACACTTGCTTTACGTTAGCAGGTACGTGCACTCCCTCTGGAACCGTGTCTATAATGTAAAGTAAGAGTGTGATGGTATCTCAAGATTAGAATGTTCAAAATATAAGTGTAGATTTTAATAATTTTATAATAAGTAATTATTGGAGGATTTGGAACCATAGAACGTTGATATAACATATGATTGTAAAGTGCTAGGTTTCTTAATGATGTCGCGTTTAAAACTGAAAATTAGCTGCAGGTTGTCTATTTAGCCTCGGATAAGCTCAACAGGTTTTCATTTTTGCTGCACTTTGAATACAGTTGCTTTACGTTAACAGGTACGTCCACTACTTGTGTAACTCTATCTACAATGTAAAGTAACAGTCTGACGGAATTTGAGATTAAAACCTTCAAAATATAAGTGCTAATTTTCATAATTTATAATTATTTGGGGATTTATACCGGAGAGCTTTGATATACATTATGGTTGTAAATAGTTAGATTTTTTAACTATTTCACATTTAAGACATGTTTATTGAAAATTACCACAGGAATTTAGTTTTTTTTTGTTTAGACTCGCATAAGAACAATGCCTTCTCATTTTAACCGCACTCGGACACACTTTCTTTACGTTAGCAGGTACGTCCACTACCTATGGAACTGTATTTATAATGTAAAGTAAGACTGTGATGGTGATTGATTGATTAATTTGAAAGAGCGAGATCTAGGACGCGGTTTTCCAAGCATCTCTAAGCACTGCAGCCATCATTGGCCCATTGTACACCCTAACTAAGAATTTTACCTATATGGGGTAATTCCAACTCCAGTAGTGATTTTTAACGTGTCACACATCGCAGTGGCACGGGACCTACGGCTTTACTTCTTATCCGACAGAAGGCCCATTTACAGATTTTTTTCCCCGCTAGAAAAATCTCGCCGACCTCAGCCAGATTCGATCCCGCGTCCCTCGGATCTAAAGGCAAACGCGCTAACACTGTGATGGTACTTCAGGATTAGAATACAAGTGTAGATTTTTATAATTTCATAATGTCTAATTATTGCGGCTTGTTTATTAGAAATTAGCTGCATGTCTGTGCTTGTATACCGTAGCATAAGAGCACCGCGCGTTCATTTTAACCGTACTTGGGTACACTTTCTTTACGTTAGTAGGCACGTCTATTACCTGTGGAAGTGTATCTATAAAATAAAGTAGGATCCTGGCGGTATTTTAAGATTAGAAGGTTCAGAATATAATTACATATATATTTTAATATTTTTACAATCTGTAATTATTGAGGGTTTTTAGAACCGTACAACGTCAATATAAAATATGGTTGTAAATAGGCAGGTTTTGTTCAATGTTGTGTTGACAATGCATGGATATAGTGGCCTGTTTAAGATTTTAATTCATCAATTAAATGTAATAGAATAAAACATAACTCGATAACGTGTTCATTTAATGTGTTTGATGCTTACAAATTGGTTGTTTAAGGGGAAATAAATTGTGTCCATTTGTGCCGACTAATTATTGTGTCACAAGCACATACAAGGGTAAACGAACGCCTATAAATGTATTCGTAGAGGAAGAATGTCGATCGTTAAACATGTTGTTGTTTGCATGCCATGCCAAGGTTAACACGAATGTAGTTTTCACTTTATCAAGGGAGACGGTCGAATCTTAAAAACAGAAAAAAAATATTTTGTTTAACGGTTTAGTTAAGAAATTGATATATTCAGAAATTTAGTAATAGAAACCGAATACGAGGGCTAACAACTAAAAATTGATCGTTGCTAATGGGATCGAATGGATTTCTAATTTTTTTTTTTATTATAACAAGTCTCTCCTCCCTTTCCTTCTCTTGCTGCATGCGATAATGCACAATTAAAAAAGAAAAACCGTATTTATTAATAAAATTAATTTTTGAACAGTAGTTTGCGAGGATTAGTTGCAAGTTTTCTAACTACAGCCTCCACTAGTTGTTCCTTGTTTGCGAAAGCCCATTGACGATGAATGCATAGCATGGCTAACGCATTTAACCTATTTTCACCAATAGTGCTTTTAAGCCATGTTTTAATTGGGCGAAGGGAGCTGTATGAACACTATAGTGCTTGTTGTTCAGGGCTCTGAAAGCAAAATCAGTAGCGCCTTTCTAATGGTTGGAGATAACAATTCCCTTTCTCCTTCGATGCCTTCCAAATTGTAAAAAATTGCACAAGATGAAGTATTTTCATTCTATTCCTCCAATGAAACATCTCTCATGTTACTCAGATAGAAATGTGTCAATGAAAATGCAGGCGATTTGTCTGCAGAAAATCTGACTTCTTAAATTGATACGATGGAATTCAAGTAAGGAATTATTAGAGACCTTCTCCAAAATTTGGATGGATTTCCGACTGGAGGGTTGCTTCTATGCATTTGTCGGCCAGCAACGCGAGTTGAGGTTATATCAACATTCAAATGCTTCTTATATATGTAAGCGGTAAATAGCTTCTGGAATGTTCTCGTTGTTGATGCGTCGTGAAAAGAGACGAGGTTATTCAAGAAAGCTCGTTGCCACGAGCTAACTATACACCCATCTGTGAGAAGTCATAAGAACTACAACCTGTACGTGTGTAAAACACGTACAGGTTGTAGTTCTTATGACTTTTAACAGATGGCGCAGGGGTCTGTATTTTGTAATTAGTTTTTTTCAAAATGTTGACATACCAACAAGCAACGTATTAATCAATTTTTCAGAAATTTGTTGTATATTTTTTGTTTTATTTAACTTTTTCCACCTAGGAAAGGGGGCAGCTGCTCCCCCCTCCCATTGCCCCCCTGGATATGCCCCTGATAAGACGAAAATGTGGGTAGAGAAATCATCCATCGATACGCTTACAGTTGCTACATAAGGGTGATGATGGTCTCTTCGTAGGTATTAGGATTATGGTTAGCCCTTTTGTTGCTTTTGACGAGTGGATCATTTCTGGAACAAATGTGTTTTCGTGTCCACGTACTCGATAAAAATACAGTGTTGCCAGTCTCTGTATTTCTTTCGCGATAATTGGTATTGTTCTTTTTTGACAATAGTGGGGCAAGTTCTCCTAATGATAAACCAGTCTCTTGCGAAAGTGTATGTTGTGATGTAGTGGATTGCTCGTTCAAACGTTGACGAACATCATCAATTTTATTGTATTTTGAGTATGAACTCTTGGCCTTCCAGCTCTATCTCTATTAGTAATGCTCCCTGCATAAAGGGATACACCAACACATCTTCTAAGTGTGCTGTAAGAATCTCCTTCAAGGACGGCAATATCTGTAAATTGTTGCCGAAATTCCTCTAAACATGGCACCGCACTGTAAATCCATTCGCCGTTCGGTCGAACACCATTTCGAAAATATGATTCAATCATAAATGTTTTGTGTTCTATTGTAAAAACCATTATAATTTTACCTTAATTGAATTTTCAATATAAACTTATGACAACAACAGTGATGACAGTTAATGAATTTTAAAGCTTGCATTAGACATTACTTTTATTTTCCATGGCCAACCCTTATG
>JABXWE010033144.1:0-18432 GCA_014611495.1 Limonius californicus
TTTTTTCCTGCAGTAAACTTTATTGAATTTGTTGTCGTCTAGCTATACTGTTTTGTTATTTTTATCACAATTCCGAATTCCATTCGTTACCCTAATTATTCTCTGACATTAAAAATGTCTGTTTGTATTTGGCAGATACCATGCTCAAAGAAGTACCAAGTGGATTAGCATGTATCTACAGCACTTCACAAGGAAAACATTAAACGGGCTTCCTCTAAAACACAACGCTTAATTACTACTTCGTTTGCTACTGGAACACCAGATTTTGATAACTTCAATGCTGATTTGTGTTACGCTTTAGTGGCTTCTAATATTCCATTAAAAAAGTTGGATAGTTTACCCTTTAAACAATTTTTGTCGAAATACTGTGACAAACATATTCCTAGCCAATCTATATCACGTAAGAAATATATTGATAGTCTTCATGAAAAGACTATGAATGAAATCAAAACTAAAATAGCAGGCAATATATTTTGGATAGCCATTGATGAAACTACAGACGCCAAGGGACGTTATGTGACAAATTTAATTATTTCAATATTAGAAGATACTGTTCCAGAACCGTTTTTGCACAGTGTTAAACAATCAGATACAACAAATAATTTAACAATAGCCAGGTTTGGAAACGGCAGCTTGTCAAATTTGTTTCTACCGGAACAGATACCTACCGAAAATTTACTTTTAATGTTATCCGATGCTGCGTTGTATAAGGTGAAGGCGGGTAACTCTTTAAAAATATTTTTTCCTAATTTAATCTACTTGACCTGCTTAGCTCATGATATTGACAGGGTAGGGCAAACTATTCGCGAACACTATAAAACTGTAAATAGCCTGATATCAAATATGAAAAAATTGTTTATTGAAGCTCCGTTAAGGGTTTAGAGATACAAAGAACATTTTCCAAATCTTCCATTGTCCCCAGAAACTGTTATTACCAGATGGGGTACGCAGTCATGTTTTATGCAGAACGTTTTCAAAATCGTAAAAAGTTTATAACAGATTTTGAAGCAGATTGTGCTGCGATGAACGAATGTAAAAAACTATTTTTGGACAAACATTTTTCATTTTTTTTCCGGTAATAAAGAATTTACAAACCATTAGCTTGCCTTTAACGGAATCCCTACATATGGTAGAAGAATTGCAAGAAAAATGTAAAGCAATCAGTACCCTCTGAAACCGGTAAAATCATAACACAAAAATTTTCTTCTGTTCTAAAAAACAATCCCGGTTACGAACAAATCAAACACATATATGAAGTTCTTAATGGATCTAAAATTTCGAATGAAGCTGTAAATATTGATCCATTACTTGTAAGCAAATTGAAATACTCGTCAATTACATTATGTGATGTTGAGCGCTCATTTTCTGCTTATAAAAATGTATTAAGTGATAGGCGCCAATCTTTCTTAATGGAGAATATGGAAAAATATTTAATTGTTTATTGTTTTCGATAATTAAAATGTAATTTAAATGTTTTTTTTTTTGCGTTTTTAACTTATATGTGGTTTATAAACCTATTCTACACTGCTATTTATTTAGGAAATAAACTATTAATGTTTAAACGTCTCTTTTTTTGTATCTATATTTTTTAGGAGTGTTAATTTTTTAATATGCAATTTCTGTATATTGCATATATTTCATTTAAACTGCATATTAAGCGAATATTTAAGCCATTTTATTGTGCATCCGCGCCCTAATGTCCACGCGCCCTAACGGTCGGCGCCCTAGCGGTCGGCGCCCTAATGGTCGGCGCCCTAATGTCCACACGCCCTAACGGTCCGCGCCCTAGCGTCCACGCGCCCTAACGGCGGCGCCCTAACGGCCGCGCCCTAATGTCCGGCTCCGGTGCTATACATAATAATCATTACACGATTTAAATTTCGCTCGAATCTATGAACTGTTAATATAATAATATGTTATTCATTTTATTGCTTAATAAAGCTTTAAAAAAAACCTTGATATTTACATTACTATTTCACATTACTCATGCTCGCTTCCCCATTCAATAGAGCGTTACCTGAAAGACATTTTGTAATGACGATCATTTTCGAAATAGAATATGAGGGTCCAACTACTAAATATGAGTAGAAGTGTATATCAGCTGTTTAGACATGTAAGTTGTAGGATTACTTTTATTACTGTTGGGATTTTCATAGATCTTGTAGGCTCACTACTTTGGTGTGAGGCAAGGCGAAGCTGGGTTGTGCTATGCATAAAAGTACACAGAGGCGGTCTCTGTGGCTTATAGTATTAGTGCGTAACATTGCTTAGCGTGCCCGGTGTAAGGTGCATGCGTGTAGAGTCTTATACTCTTCTAATACTCTTGTAACTCTGTAATACGAGGAGTACAATTAATTTGATCTCCAGTGGCAATGGACCCAGTACCGATAATACATGAATTAGAAATATTTTCTGACTCCTGCAGTGACTTGAGCCGGGGAGCGTTTGGACTAATGCATCCAAAGCTTGGCTCTGTTACAACTGAGCTACCCCAGTCCCTGATGTAAGTTGTATACTGTGTAAAAATAGGTACCTGCTAATACAATTAATTGTGATTAGCACCCTACACTGTTATATTCATTTAAAAATTTGCCGCTTCATTTAAATTGGTCAAAATCTAATGGCCGCTCCATAGGACTTAAAAACGCGATTTTAATTGCAGTTTTGTGTAGACTACGGGTTTGTTAGTATTTTTCCTTTCAGAAATTAATTTATGACCAAACCCGTCCCAAGGTTTTCTTTCTTTGTGAGCCATATTTGCCGATCCAAAGAAAAACATTTCCAAGAACTCTGTTGTTGTTAGCTGCGTTAGCGTATATCGCTTCCCTAATGTTTTCTCGAAAGTTGCACGTGGCGACTCGTTCTAGAACAAAAAATAGGCTGGAGACTGTTCTGCAGCGAGGGGAAGGGCAGTTGAAGCTAGACCCTTTGGAAAGACAGACGTAACTTGGAATATCGTTTTTTTTTATCGTGGCGCATTTGCTACTTCGAGTTCACCGTACCGAATTTTGCTTCAGGCAAAGCAAATAATATCGACTTATTCGGATATAAATATAGCAGAGAGTTCGCTTTGGTAATGAACAATTAATTGTAATTGCTCTTTTCGATTCACATCGGATTTCAGAGATTTAAAAAGAAAACCGTGCAAGTGTGGTGGTGAAAGCTGTTGGTTTATTTCCATCTTCCGAAGAGTCCTGTCTTTCGTTCAACGCTAACTGACCCTGTTGAAAGCAACTTATTCCCCCAGGGCCGTAACCGCAACATCTCGTTCCAACGCTGCCCCGCTGTCTTCCTTCCTTTTTTCCTGCATCTGGAAATCGTGCTTACATTGTGCCTCCCTCGCTCTAACCCATTCAACAGAAGCTAAGGTAAAAACAAATACGTGTTTTTGTGTGCTGCGAAAAGAAACCGTTTACACGCTACTTGCAAAATTTAACCTAGTTGAACCTTTTTTTGTTGGAACAAAAAGCGACCTTCGGTCGCCGATTGTTTTTGTTTGCACCAATAATTGTAAAAAGTAATTTCTTTTGTATTGTGTGATGCCTGTAAAACTCGACGCCTTTGGCCACGCAGCTGTTTGAACAAGGTAAATATCGTGCGCCAACGGCGGCGAGTTTTGTTTTCTGAACGTTCAAATATCTTTTGTAAAACTATAAAAACACAGTTGACTGTCATTTTTGTACCGTCATTTCCTGTATCGCCATTTCCAATAATTTCATTATGAGTGTTTTAAAATTTACTGCCTCTTTTATTATTGTGTACTTTGTATTTGTTTGTGCATGAATTTTGCAAGCTTCGTATAATATAGGAGGAGGCGCAATGAAGGTGAGTTCCATTCACGTAAGCTGTTGGCCTCTGGGCCTTCCACGAGGACCTACAATCAGCTGGATTTGGAAGGTGACGCCCACAAATTTTGACTTACGCCGTACACAACTAGGAAGATTTACTGCCGCAAGCGATTTTCGCAAACTCCCCCTACTCCTCTGAGCTAAGCTGTAGGCCTTTTTCCACCTATCCGGTTATGGGTCGACGGAAAAGCCCGTTTGGCCCGTAACAACATCTGAGCTATGTGTTCTCAATGAAAACTAGTTTCGAAACAGTAAGTGCGAGTAAAATGTTTCTCAGTAGCATATCTGTACAGTGTATTACTGAAAATTTCATGGTCTTATGAGATAGACTGCCTAGTACAGATACCTTAGATTCTGAGCAATATAAGCCTTTTCACCATCTTCTAAGGCTTCGAAGAAGATGAAAATTCTCTTACCGCAATTAGCAGTAACCAGTCTTACACATAAGCATATGGTTTTTCTGACAATAGGTGATATGTATAGACAGAGTATCTATATAATTTCCAAACATACTTTTTATTATTACACTTCTCCTTTACTATACATACTAATTAGGAAGGAGTATTCTTATTTAATACGCAAGAGTTATAAAGAGCAGCAAATAGAGGAATGTGCATTTCGTAAGGAAGCTACCGAATGTGCATTAGCGTAGACTCATTTATAATGAAGAATATATTGCAGCGAAATATTAATTTTTATTGTTATTAATTACCTGTATATTAACAGCCGGCTTTGACTCTTTTTGTTAATATTATAACATTAAATTCAAAATTATTAAGTAATATTTTTTGTTGGGTATATTTTTTTATGTATAACATTTATTAATCAACAAATCTGGCACGTGAAAGCAGTTAGACAATAATGCAAATGCTTCCACACTTTCTAATAGTTTGGCTGTATATACGTCTAGCAGACTATTAAAAATAAAACAAATTCGAACATCAGGAAATTATATTCGGAATTCTACGCAATTCGGAAAGAACGTCTACCTCAGGCATAATTAAATCAGGAGATTGAATTGAGTGCTACTTCGAACATAAAAATATGGGCGTAGTGATAGTAAGAGACCGGGTTTTCACGTGTTTGAGTAAACTTCTTACCAAAGTTATTTACAATTAAAAAAATTATATTTTATGATCATTTTCCTAGCATATGAATACATAATTAAAATACATTAGCTACGCCAGTTATTTTAAAACATATGTAAACTGGATACATCGTTACTTATCCATTAAAAAATTTGTGAATGTATAATCCACGTCTGAATGCATACAAATCCGTTTTTCATTTTTCTAACTATAATACTGGGCGCGTCTTGCATAATCGCATTTTGAGGTTTTCACTTTCGGCTATCTGATTAATCAGTTCCAAAGTGAAGTTGGTAGCAAGAACTTCTAAAATGAAGTAAATGTGGATTTAACCATACGTTTAGTGATTTAATAGAGAAAATGTTTTGCCTGGTAGGAATTTGTTTCATTTACTTCCTTCGTGTAGCAAGTGTTAGTGCTGATCCTATTGTTGACTATTATGTAAACTTAATTACTAATGAAACTGCCAGAGCGTATACATATTCGCTTCCGCGGGATTCTTCTGAATTTAGACCTTTTTCCAACAACCTGTTCGGTAAGAAAATTAAATATCATAGAAAAGTAACAACCACGGTTAAATTGTTCATTGATCCAACTTATAGAAAAATATTCAAAAAAATCATGACTTACTTAAAACGTGTTGCTAGATTATATTTAAAGACTAAAATCAAAATCCTCGTACAATACGAAAATATCCTTCAGCTGATATGCTCTGTCGTGTACCTAAAAACCATATACTACAGTTTTCACATTTTATTCACTGCAGTTTGGTTATAACCTGTATCTGGAACATTTCGTCCCTTAAAATGCAGTTCTACCCCATCAAAACTAAAACATTTGTTACTATTACTTTTGCACGCCAATCCGAGAAATTATGTTAAAAACTCTTTCAACCGCATTACATATCATCTAAAGAGAGTAAAGATTTGCATAAATATACATATAATATCTCAGCCGATTCAGAAGAAACCTCCTCGCGTGTATATCATCCCTTACAATGCACATTCGACCCCTTGAAAGCTGAAATTGTATATTAGAGTAATTCTTGAATCCGCATATGCCAAACCTATGTTAGGACTACGCTTATGCATAATTTATTCCATAAAATTCTAACAATTAGAAATGCGGTACAGTTGTTAAAAGATAATAAGGGAAACTCCAAACATTTGCCTTATTACTGTACATTTTTAAACCGACGATACGGTTAACAAAGAGAAGAATTACATTTCCAAATTACAACTTAATGCATGATACAGTGCACTAAAGCGCCATTGATTTATCAAATTTAGGATGTTTTAGATTTCCTGCTATTCCATGTCCGAAAGCAATTTCGTTCTAGATTTCATACCGCTGACTTTCTATTTTTTGTGACTGTACTCTGTTGAAACTAGTGCTCCTACCGTATACAATATGCCACAACGGACCCTCCATATTCGTTTAGTACTATTTGTCTTTTGATTCTTCTGCGTTGCTTGTTTTCACTATTATTCCAGTTGTCGTCGTACTCCATTTTACTCATATTATTCAGCATTCACTGATATAAATATTAGTACTCATTCAATAGATGCCTACAAATGTTTAACATGTGTTGCAGATTATGGAACGTTCGACTACATTATAGTAGGAGCTGGTTCTGCTGGATCAGTGATTGCAAACAGACTATCTGCGGTACCAGAAAACCAAGTACTTTTAATAGAAGCGGGTGGTTATGAATCAGACTACAGTGACATTCCTGCAATGATGTTCTTTTTACAAGGGCTTGAATATAACTGGAATTATAACAGTACGCCACAAACTGGAGCTTGTTTAGGTAGGAGACAACAACAAACTAGCAAACCTCACCAATGTAAAATTTTATAAAATTCTAGGAATGGTCGACCAGCAATGTTCCTATCCTAGAGGAAGGGGCTTAGGTGGAACGAGCATCATGAATGGTTTAATGTACATACGTGGTAATAGGCTAGATTATGACAAGTGGTACTGGCAAGGGAATCCAGGGTGGTCATATGAAGAGGTTTTACCATATTTTATACGGTCAGAGGATTCTCACGTTGCCGGTGACGAGGGTAATCACGGAGTAGGAGGAAATTTAAACGTACAATACGCAGATCGCTATAATCCACAAGTAGGTGCCTTCATTGCAGCAAATCTAGAGTTGGGAAGAAAGTACGTAGATTACAACGGCCAAGAGCAAGTTGGAGTGTCATTAACACAATTTAATACCATTAACGGGAGAAGACAGAGTACCGGCAAAGCTTTTTTAACTCCGGTCATAAACCGTCCAAATCTGACGATATTGACGCAAAGCTTAGTAACGAGGATTCTTGTAGAGCCTCTAATTAAAAAGGCCTATGGTGTAGTGTTTAGCAATGCTGGACAAAAATTAATTGCCAAAGCACGTAAAGAAGTAATAGTTTCTGCAGGAGCCATAGGTTCGCCCCAACTACTTATGCTTTCTGGAATAGGACCAGAGGATCATCTAAACGGGCTCGGTATTCCAGTTGTACAACCGTTAGCTGTAGGAGACAATTTTCATGATCATCCAAATTACTACGGATTTACGTTTGAGACAAGTTACATGGAACCCATTAGAGATTTACAAGATTATGTGAGGGAGTATGTACAAGGCGTTGGCCCACTGACCAGTCCAACTAACGTACAGAGCGTATCATTTCTCGAAACAGGTATGTCCAAAATATCGGGCTATCCCGATATAGAAATCATCATGATTCCTTCAAACAGCACCAGCAGTTACATTCAAAGGGTTCTACACTTAACCGATGAAACTTACAATGCAACTTTTGCTCGGGTTGATATTACACGTTCTGTTCAATTTTTCATTGTGCTGCTTCATCCAAAATCACGTGGAACTATCAGATTAAAATCTAGGGATCCCTATGACTACCCCTTAATCGATCCAGCATTCCTGTCTGACCCTTACGGGGAAGACATAGAAACTATGTACCAGGGAGTGCAACTAGCTTTGGAACTAATTAACACGAACGCTTTCAGAGCGATCGACGCTAAGCTTAACAACGTACAACTTCCAGCTTGTCAAAGTTATAAGTATCTGTCCAGAGATTACTGGTACTGCCAAATACGACAAACTACCTCTAACATATTCCATCCCACTGGTTCATGCAAAATGGGACCGGATCCCCAAAAGGGCGCTGTAGTAAATCATGAGTTAAAGGTACATGGAATTGCAAATTTACGGGTTGCTGATGCTAGTATTATTCCAGTAATTACTTCTGGTCATTTGAACGCCGCCAGTATTATGATTGGAGAGAAAGTATCCGACATGATTATTAAGGAAGAATGTTCCCATTTTTAACAATTTTATTGCAATTCATATTAATTCTGCAAATATGCACGACAAAATATTTTCTTTATGCATTATCTATTTACTTACTTCGTGTTGATCGTAAACAGGGAACAATAATCAAATCTTTATACAGCATCCATCTCAAGCGAATCGAACTGGTGCCATTTCAAAAGCCGATTTACTGCAGAACTGCCTAATATCTAGTCAACTGTCATCCAGATTAACCAGAAGACAATTTTGGATGGGAAACATTCTACACTTCTAATAATATACATTTTTCTGACAATTAAATTATAATTAATTTATTATATGCCATAGTTTACTACATTAACTTCCAGCGATTGCCAAGAAATAGAATAAGTAATATACAAGTATTAAAATAATTTATTCATAAATGTGTACATCCTATATTTAAGGTTTTTTTACTTGTAGCGCAGCATATACGAACACTATTTTTCATTTATAATTTGAGTTTTATCTTGCACTGATTTGCAATTGTGCCAACACGAACACTGAAGGATATGGGTCTGGTACAACTGGGCGCCGCCGACTGGGTGCCGCTGACTGGGCGCCGGCCGACTCGGCGCCAAGCCAACTAGGCGCCAAGCCAACTGGGCGCATGCCAACTCGGCGCCAAGCCAACTCGGCGCCAGCCCAAAAATAATATGTAAATTAAAAAGGGTATAAAGCCACACCCTAAGAAAAAACAAATGTTGAAAGTTGCTGTTTTGCAAAACACTTCTTTTCACTTTATTCTACAAATCAGACTCCTTTTTCTATTATTTTGCTTAAGTGCTATATTTCTTTTTCTCTACCTCTTTTTATGTAATAATTAACACTGTGTGATTTTGACAAACTTTATTTATTAAATTAACAAATTTATATTTACGTTCTTAACTTAAAGTTAATTGTGAGAATAGTGTGGCCAACAGTCCGAATAAAATTTTGTAGCCTGACCTAACCTAACCTAACCTTTTTTTTTTCATTCATACTACCGTTCCCCCCCCGGAACCGCTTTCGCATTACTTCAGGGGGGTGAACCTAACCTAACCTAACCTAACCTAACCTTTTTTTTCGCACTCATTTATACTACCGTCGCCACCCCCTGAACCGCTTTCGCATTATTTCAGGGGGTGCGGGTTATCCTTACATACTAAACATTAATGCAACATGCACCCTAAACTATATTAGGCAGATGCAGTCGCCCCAGTCGAGATTCCGAGATTCGATCGCCCCAACGGAGCGACCGCATTTGCTGTGACCT
The DNA here is from genome assembly GCA_014611495.1 of Limonius californicus. Lineage (NCBI taxonomy): Eukaryota > Metazoa > Arthropoda > Insecta > Coleoptera > Elateridae > Limonius > Limonius californicus. Next base: position 9,526 of record JABXWE010033144.1, read on the forward strand.
CGAATATAACTTGGCGCGGAGTTGGCTTGCCGCCAAGTTGGCAGGCGCCCAGTCGGCGGCGCCCAGTTGGCGGCGCCCAGTTGTCCCTTACCGGAAGGATAGTACAATTACGGTTAAATGGTTAAGGGCCAATTGGTTAGTAACCGATTAGCTTTGAGACCAAACATTCTGAGGACCAAATAGTCTTCGCGAATCTACAGATAACAGTTATTCTAGTTTTAATTGCTATTAAGACTGCAGGTATAGAGCTTCAGTTTTGTCGTTGTTAGGCGGAGTGTGTACAACTTAAATTACGTGTAACTTCTGAAACTCATGAGCTATTGACGATGATACTACGTGAGACGGATTCATCAGTCTGCATTATATTATATTTGAAATGTCAATGGTAAATCCAACTTGGCTTTATGTTAACAGTTTTTCAAGTTAACACGTTGACTACCGACGACTAGGTAACTAGTCCAAATGGTTTTTCCCTGTACTCCAATACTAGTATAGCCATAGTTTGCATTCAATTACACCGATTCGAGATTATAGTGGGGTTTAGTTTAATCCAATGTTTTCAGAGACCGTGCCATTGGCTAATAGACTGCAAAATATATAACTTGTTAACTATTCTTTCACTGGCTCCCAGTGTTGTTCTTTAGTGCAGCTACCTGTTGCCACAAGTCGCTAATGTTGACCTTATAGTGTTTTTTGTTATTTAGAACAGAAACGGTGCGCCACATGTAAGTGGTGTATGTTTTGTGTTTTTTTCATATATTGTGTTGTTGACCATGGGGTAATATTCCACCCCCCGGGAAGACTATTTCTTTGTATCGATCGAAGGTCATCAATTCCTTTATAGTTACTGATAACGAAATCAACACTCTCCGGATTCAGGCTGGGTAACAGACAATTATCCAACATTATTTAGAGCCCATTCCAAACACAGAGAAGAATAAACCAGTATTAAGAAGATGCAACACGCTGTTTGTGGCCTTAGTGCTCAGGGTCTCGTACACTATATATTCATCCTTGCTTCAAGGAATGGCATTAGTAGCAAACATTTGACCAGAAGTAGTATATTTTTTACAGTTTTGATTATGTTTTGCAATTTCTTTAAATGATTATAATTTTCAATTATATTTATTTTTATTACAGAATATTGTCTGAATATTATATTATTTCAATAAACAATATTTTACTGTATAAAACTTTTTTCTTTAAAATTAAATAAGTCGACAAGTAAACTAGTCATCGGGGTATTGCTGTAAAACATTATCGGTGTAACCCAGTGACTAGATTACAGGTTAACGCCAAAACAAAAATAATAAAGAAAATAGTTTCAGGTGACCTCTAAATATCATAATGGTAGAAAATAAAAGTTAATTATTAATAATACTCTTTGGGATATGGATGAAAACTCAAAATTGCCTGGCGATAGTCAATGTGTTAAGGAAGAATATTTTGTTTATTATTTTGGAAATTAACAAACTATGTACATATGAATTTAAAAGAATTTGTTTATTATTTTGGAAATTAACAAAATATGTACATATGAATTTAAAAGAATTAAATTCTGCATATTAACAAAATAAAATTATTTAATTAAGACTTATTCTACAATTATCGTATTATCGTCCTGTATTGAATTGTTGTTTCTTGTTTATTATGCTTCTACATGATAACGTAATGTGTACTACAATGTCCGTCTACATAGTTTTCCGCGTACTTAATTGCTTTTCTAATGTGAACACGCGATTACTTGAAAATTAAATGAAAATATGCTTTCCATGTATGCAGGTTATCATAATACATACCATTTGCACTAATTTTTGTTACGGTATAAATTCGCTTTCTTCTCGTATCTACTACATTACCGTATAAAATGCAATATCCGAAAAATATCGCATGCATTATTCAAATACATTTACCATATTTTGAAATGGCATTGATAAATAATGAAGCGGCTCGTATATTTTAGATTTCGAAACCTTAATTATATAAAAACTGACCGAGGTTATCGTCACTGCTGCTAAACTCATTATGTTATGTTAAGCCTGAAACGCACTTTACACGTTTGCGCAGATAAGATTAAATACATTTAAATAAACAGCATGTTTAGAGTTCAAGGTATTGTCTATTTCCACCTAGTGAAGCGCTCGATCGTTTAATTTAAAAATGAAACTCCTGCTAAGATTTTATTTTCTTTGCTTGTTAACTATTGCACATACTAGTGAAAATGAAACTGTTGAATATTTTGTTGATTTAGTTAACCAACAGATTCCCAGAGCTTATACGTATCCACTTCCGCAAGACTCGTCCGAGTTCAGACCAGAGTCTGATGATGTTACTGGTAAGAAATTGAGTTTGTCTTATAAACACCATTTCAGTTTCTGCTCCTTCCCCACTATTAGTTGTATCTCTTATTTCTAGTTTAACATCTTTTACATTTATACAATATATTCTGCTATTCTAATTTGCTTTTATTATTTTCATGCGGTTCTGGTTTTAATTTTAACAAAACATACAGAAGGAAGTCGCACATTATACCATTGGTTTTATCCCTCTCCTTAGATTATGGTACTTTCGATTACATCATAGTAGGAGCTGGTTCAGCAGGAGCTGTCATTGCAAACAGACTAACCGAAGTAAGAGAAAACAAAGTGCTGCTGCTGGAAGCAGGAGGATACGAAAATGACTTTAGTGATATTCCAGGAATGGCAAATTTCTTGCTAGGTTTAGAATTTAACTGGAACTACAATAGCACAACTCAAAGAAATGTTTGTCAAGGTATACAATTTGTTTATTCTAAAGAAATTCTTAAAATTATTACATTACATCTTGCAGGGATGTTAAATAGGCAATGTGCTTACCCACGAGGGCGAGGATTGGGTGGAAGCAGCATCATTAACGGTTTAATATATGCGCGTGGTAACAAGAGAGATTACGACAATTGGGCTAATCAGGGAAATCCTGGATGGTCTTACGATGAAGTCTTACCATACTTTAAGAAAGCGGAGCATTCGCACATTGATGGTGATGAAGCGTATCATGGAAAGGATGGACCCGTACATGTAGAATACATTACACCTAACAGTCCACAGTATTACGCCTTTATTGAAGCGAACTTGGAATTGGGAAGACAATTTATAGATTACAATGGAAAAGAACAGCTTGGAGTGGGTCGAACTCAGTTTAACAATATTCATGGTAGAAGGGATAGCACCGGTAAAGCCTATATCTTACCAGCTTCGAATCGTCCAAACCTACAAATATTACCTTACAGCCTTGCTACAAAAATTCTTATAAAACCAATAAGTAAAAGGGCTCATGGTGTTGTTTTCAGTCACTCCAGACAACTCTTTAAGGCGAAAGCCCGCAAGGAGGTTATCGTCTCGGCAGGTGTAATCGGTTCTCCTCAATTACTCATGCTTTCGGGAATTGGTCCAGCACTTCACTTACTCAGTCATGGGATTCCTGTCATCCAGCACTTAGCGGTAGGAGATAATCTTCAAGATCATACGATATATTTTGCTTTAAATTTTCAAACGAATTACACTGAACCCGTTAGATCCATGGAGGAATACGTGGAAAGCTATCTACACGCCTCGGGCCCTTTAACAGGAAATTCTCAGGGAATAGCATTTGTCCAAACAAATGTTTCGAAAGTACCAGGGTATCCCGATATTGAACTGCTATTGAATCCTTCAAATAACACTGGTAGTTATATAGAAAGGGCTTTCCATTTAACGCAAGAAACCTACAACAGCGTCTTTAGAAACGTCGACCCAACGCGATGCTTTTCTGTAAACCCCATGATCCTTCACCCGAAATCACGTGGAACACTTAGATTAAGATCGAGAGATCCCTTTGATTATCCTCTAATTGATCCAATGGCTCTGTCCGACTCCGAGGGAAAAGACATAGAAACGTTGTACCAAGGAATACAACTGGCCTTGCAGGTGGCTGGCGCAAATGCGTTCAGGAAACTAAATGCAACGTTGTTGGATGCTACACATCCAGCTTGCCGAAATCAAGAGTACCTTTCTAAAGCTTACTGGTATTGCCAAATAAGATACCTGTCAAATAACATATTCCACCCCGTTGGGACTTGTAAAATGGGCCCAAGTCCGCTTACGGGAGCTGTTGTAAATCACGAAGGGAAGGTTTATGGAATCAAAAATTTAAGAGTCGCCGATGCCAGCATCGTTCCAGATATCATAAGTGGGCATCTCAATGCTCCTGCTATTATGATAGGAGAAAAAATTGCCGAAATGATAAAAAATGCAAAATAATCTGTTTCATTTTTGTTTGTCGGACATTATTTATAAATATTTATGAATTGTTGATTTAATGTTTATTGCAAGAATTATAACATTATATTGTTACTATGCCAATAATTTATCTGTGAACTATTAGCTTATCAATGTTAGCTTGGGATGGACATGTAGATACCCAAAATTTGTCACAATGTTATTACTTTTTTTATCCATGACGATGATTTGAAGTGATGATTAGATAGTGTTAAAATTTAATCTGACGGGCAATTGAATAGATGTAACTTTACTAGTTGCGATAATATTTTTCATTCATTTTAAGAAGCGAAAATTTAGCGTATGATTTTACTATGCCGCATCTCGAAAATGATGAAAACTTACTATGTAATCAACTGTGCACATATCATAAAAAAGAATGAAAATTCAAAATGTATTAGTTCAACTGAGTTATGAAATGATGAAAATTTACACAGGGCAATGTATGTAGATCATTTATTTGTTAATAAAATTGTTAAAGAGATCATATTAACTGTAATGTTTGCCGTTGTGAATCCTCATTGCAGATTAGACTGAAGTGTACCGGTCATAACGATCTCATTGTTACGGTAGGATTTTATAGCGCTAAAATACCCAATCAAAAATGGTGTCTTAAAACGAATACAAACCTACAGCTGGGTCGTTGAACACCGAACCCGTAAATATACTAAACGATAAGAATTATCAGCAAATATTATGGGTTTGTAGACTGACAGTTACGCGATACGTTGTAACAATTTACTTTAACAGTGATTTTTAAGAATAAATGTATGAAATTATCATATTTTGCATATTATGCAGGAGAATTATATTGAAACCGTTTTGCTTTTCTATGCCTGTTGTGCAGATTTTAAAGTACTACTAAGGTGGCTGCCGAACCACGGAGGTGTAACTCTTTATTCCGAGATTTACTAACCAACCCTCTGGTTTCCCATTACTTTGAGAAGAAGTTAAAGATGTATGTCATGGTGCTAGAAATTGAACTTCAGGCCTTTAATGTAGAAATTTAGAAACTGTTATTATAGGTATTTCAACGGTTAAATATATTCTGGAGCCCCTACAAAACTCTAATACCGGTTAAATAGTATTTTTTAATTATATTGGATATATTTCTTTAATCGCCACTTTCACTAGAAAGATACCCTATGAAATGCAGTACCTAATAGAAGACTAATTGAATGTACCATTAAATCAAAGAAACAATAAGAAAGATATAACAACGTAAAAATGTGCGTGTATTTTAAAACAAAAAAAGCAGCTGAATTTAACAATGTCATAATTTACAGGGCGGTCAATTCAAAGCATAAAACAGTGAGAGGAATTATACAATTCACAATTTACAAAGAAACACTATTTAGTTTGTCATCGCCTAATTCTATTGCTAGCTTCATATTGTACTCTTTAAACAACATATTTGCAATTTTGTTAAGAAAACCACCAAACAATTCGTTACCAGTAGCCCACGGGTTCAGCTACATTATCAAGTGTATGTATATACCAAATTACAGATTTATTTGAATGATTGGAAAATGATGAAGATAAGATGTCAAAATTATATGAATGTGATCAAGTACTATTTAGCGGATAACAAACTAAATGGCTACTGATACAATATAATTATTGTTATTCTTTTAAATTTCTTTGGAAACTTGAAACTGCTACAGCAGTAAATAATGAGTTCAATTTACTATAGGAAGTAACTTTTGTATAATCAGTCACCTCTAATTATATTTTATGGTGTTGAAACCATTTTAATTACATTTCGTTCTTTATTAATTGAAAAACATTATATTTTTAGGAAACCTTAAAACGTTTTGAAATTTTTAATTAAACGTTCTTACATTAGTTCACTTAATCACATAAGCTGTAGCAGCAATTTATGTGTACTTTAGAGGCCGTTACCCTCTTATCATCATTTATGCAAAATATTTTTCTATTGAAACACTTTGTGATTTTGCTAGCTGCCTAAATGTTGGTTGCTGTGTCAAAAATCCGTTTTGATAACTTTAAATAAATATTAACGCTGGCTTGTTTCTGCCGGTACAGCTTTTATAAGTGCAGTTACCAATATTATCTCGGCTATCTGAAACTACTACACGGAATTTCAAGCGACTAGATACAAATTTAATATTTCTTTATAACAATGGCACTTCGAAAGTCAAGGTTCCCTGTTTGTTAAATTTCTCGCTTGAATTGCACAAAACATTTAGGTAATAGTTGCTTGAATGCTGAGCTTACAACCTCTTCTTCTTTTGTATTTTCAGTGACAGTCAGAATTGTTACCATCCTGAACTCTGCCTTTGAAAAGCTGTCCTAAATTTATGTCTCATATTCTAGCTGATTATAACTAAAACATTGGAATTTTCTTATTTTTAAAATTACTTCTGTGAGTATTTGAAATGGCATATTCAAACAGCTACATATTTTTGTAAATCATTTTCTTTAAATGATTGAAATGGTACAAAACAACGGTGGACTATTATTAAAACGTTCTGAATTATAAAAATAATAGAATGGTTGTCTTAAGTGTACAGGGTATCCCATGAGGTGATGTCACTATTTCACCTATATATAGCAGAGGTGAAGAGAAGTCGAAACTAAAGAGTGATCATTTTCTATAAATCGACTATTAAAAAAGTTATGGCCTGTTTTAGTTAAATACTGAAGCAGCCGAAACAACAAATGATACTCAATGGTATTTAGGAAGAGAAATCACGGAAGCATAAATCCTCTGGAACTCTTCGGAGAAACGTTACAAATCAAGGGAGATGTCAGATTCTTGGGTGTGATTCTAGACACCAAGTTGATTTGGAACCAACATTTGCAATGAATTACTAACAAGACAAGACCAACCTTGATGATGACAAGAAGAGCCTTCGGAAATAAATGGGGACTAAAACCAAAAATGGTCCATTGGCTTTACACAACGGTGACAAGACCGACAATAATCTGTGGTTTACTAGTATGGTGGCCCAAGGTAAATCAAATACAAACAATAAACCAGCTTCTTAGTGTTCAAAGCCTGGCCTGTCTCTGTGTAACTGGAACATTCAGTAGCACTCCGACAGCAGCACTATAAGCAACATCCTCCTCTTGATATAATAATCAAGGAAGAGGCACGCACGGGACCGTATCGGTTAAACTGCACGGGTAATTGAAAAAGCACCCAACACACATGGGGACAGTCCAAAATACTAAATGTAGTATCTGACACAAAATTAAAAATGGGAGCGGACTTTATACTATTCTACACATTTTAATCGTTTAAACTTGGTTAGTACTTTTTGTGCCCTATGACAATCTCTTTTTTACTGTATACTGTTTCTTTTTTAAATTATATAAGTGTCCAACAAGTGCGATTGCCGCTGTTTAAGCAAAAATCAATCCCAATTACAAATTACCAAACACATTAAAAATTTTATTATTCTCTTATAATGTGTTCCAAAGTTGAGTAGTGTTGTACATTCTGTTGTAAATGGTGGTTAGTGCGGTACCAATATCTAAGGAATAAGATTAGTAGGATAATGGATAGTGGATGGATGAGGAATTATAATACACACCGAAAATTTTGTGAATTGACATTTACTGTGAAAGTTGCTTCATCACTAAAAATTATCTTATTTAAAATGTATTCATGTTCATTTAGCAAATTAAAGAATGTTTCAAAAAAGGTTGTTCTGTTTTCTTTGTCTTCATCGAATAGTTGTAGGTGATTAGAAAATTTGTACGATTTATACTTAAATCCTTTTACTGTTATAAATACCGTGGTTTTAGAAACACTAAAAAGGTAACCTATTTCTCCTAATGATACTATGAGGTTCTCTTCAACGTATCATAAAATGTTTAATTTCATTTCTTCGGCTAAAACGTGATTACTTTTAGTTCTTATTTCATGGGAATTTATTACGCATTCCTCTGATTTAAATTTTCTAACTACTGTTTGTATGGTTCGAATACAAGGAATAGGTCTTTCTGGATATTTTGCTGAAAATAAGTCTCTCACAGTTCTCAAGCTGTTACAATTCTGATACCACATTAGAATTTCCACTTTTTCGTGATTACTGTACATGGTTGTATAGAAAACACAATAACACACTAAATAAAGACTAATTTTATTTTTAACGTTGATTTAATTTGATTGTTTTGGCCACAGCATGCTTTTGTTTTTCTTACAAAACCGAAATTCGAATAATTTAATTATCTGTATAGTTGGTTGCCTACATAATAGACGTAACTGATGCGTTCTTTTTACAACTATGCATAGACAATTACATGTACAATGTGTCCTAAAAAGAAAATTCCCTGTAATCACCTGTTCATAACCATTTTGAGAAGCGTCATCAGCTTCTGTTTACCACTAGGAAAACCATTTGCATTAACCTCATTTTTCGCCCTTCGAGGACTATACAAACCAACTTAATTTTATATTTTTTTCGTAATATTCCGATAAGTTTATGAATTTTCTTCGCGATATAAATAAAAAGAAAAAGAAAAACAGATAAAAAAAATAGTGAAAAGAAAATTGCGTTTATCTAGTTATTGACAAATACATGCACAAAAATGCGTTGTTATATTAATTAGTTGTCAGAAACGGAAAGCAAATGCGAAATCA
>JABXWE010033147.1:0-14120 GCA_014611495.1 Limonius californicus
GAACCGCTTTCGCATTACTTCAGGGGGTTGCGGGCGTCCCTTACATACTAAACATTCATGCAACATGCACCCTAAACTTAACTAAGCAAATGCGGTCGCCCCAGTCGGGTTTCGATCGCCCCAACGGAGCAACTGCATTTACTGTGACCTCGAGTGGCCAATGCGTTCTCGCACTCGACCACCGCGGTCCCTGAACACGAAAACCTATTTAGAGGTTTCTGTACCATCACAACACTTTAATATTTTTTAGTCACTACCTGAGAACACATAATTGTAACATTATTATAATTAATTAAATAAATTTATATTATTTAACAATCTTTTTAGTTTGCTATACCGAGTTTAGTTCGTAAGCAATTTTAATTATCTACCTCGTTTGCTGATTGGCAACTAAATAATCTACAATCCGTTTTGTAGGAGGAATTAGCAGAAATTTTGTTGTTCTGCAATTCTTTTACTTAATCTTCCCCCCTTTTGCCGTTAGGTGTCGGGGATACTACAATTCACTAGTAATTAATATCATTGAAGTGGTAGTATCCCGAACACTATTACTAATGAAAACACGTTATACCATTTTAGTGCGCAAAACTTAAAAAAAATTAATATTTAAAGACGACCGAAGAATTATGTTCAAATTTATATTCATATATATCTTTCAATTCTACTATACTATTATTTAATGTAAATTCATTCGATACATTATAAAACTCTTTAGTTTATAAACATGTCTACGTAAGTGGGCGAAGCACACACACACACACACCGATTTATAGAGTACATACATCCACATCTATCGAACTGTATGCAAATACAATCGTAGTTAATGAAGACGGTTACAACGGAGCTAAATTTAGTGCTAAACAACTTCGATTTATGAGTATCTTACAAGCAGGAGAAAATTCAAGAAGTTGCATGATCAGTTACTTACAAAGCCACCCTTTGAAATGAACATGACAATATACAAGAAAAGCAAATTCGTCTGCTCCATCTCACCATCACAAAGAGGGTGCTTGTTTCACCCTTATCTCGACCCCTTGGCACTTGCTTTGTCGGATGCTGTTGCATCTCTTTAAAATTTAACATTTTCAGGGAGATTGGTTTCAGTAGTAGAATGTATATTAATACCTTTAGAAGACTTGCTTTTAGAATCCTTACTTGTATATTTTCTTTCATGCTAACCCACGTTAATGTATTGTAACTTTGAGTGTGATCAACGTTTTGAAATTTGATATATTCTGCAGTAACATTTGTACACCTACTTTTCATGTATATCACCTTGGAATATCGTTCTGTGTAAAATCAAGGTAGTTAAATGTAATTCGATGTAAATAGTATTGTTACTGTAATTGTATAGCTAAAATATTTATTCTCAACAAATCAATCACGCGTTGGCTAACTATACCACAATTTAGTAATTTCTTTGTAAGTACATTTTATATATACAATATGTTCCGAATTCAGACCTCACCATTGCGGGTTCCGAAATGCTACGAGATTTCATTGCCAAAGAAAACATCTCCATGTACAGTTTTTTTAAGAAGATTCCCGTTCGGCCTAGCTTATCCCGGCTCTCACATTTCGTATTATACAACAGGCTAACATGCCCCACCCTTGAAAATCCCCATGCCCCAACTACAATTAAGACATCATAAACACCCTGGGCAAGTGTCGAGCTCAGGATTCGACTGTGAGCAAACACTTGGTCACTGCTCTACCGCGGTTCTCTTAACAACAAACTCAAGAACCTTCAGATTTTTTGCCGTTGCAATTAAACTTACGTTTTCAGATATTTTGAAAGTTTAAATGGATATATTTATTTGAAGAAGAATATTAAATGATCTTTCCCAGATCTCTATTTGTAAAAAAGTTAGTGGTATATATTTTAGGGATTGATTAAATAAAACGCATTTGAAACAAGAGAAAGGTGCAACATTCAGGATGCAGTGAGGTGGTCAAGGACAAAGATAAAACATGGAAGTAACAAGCAAAAGCACGACGACCACCACTAAAGTCGGTCCAAAGTTGCATATCATCATCTGCTAAATCACCACCCAACATCCACTAAGCAGGACACGAAAACATAATAGAGGATACATGATATGTAATCTTTATTCAACGGTTCTTTTGTTTGGTTTCAGATAGAGTCCATCGAAGGAATAGTTTGGGTCATTGTGTGTTCCTCCAGTGTTAACAAATGGCCTTTCCAAACATTTCATCTTATTAATTTAGTAGCTAACATACTATTTCGAGTTTCCTCATTTGCCACTCTTCGTCATTCCCTCTTAAGTAGTAGTGGATATTATTCACTTTTTCTGCTTGTCTCGTACGTCATACTTTCAGAACACGGCACAAATTCAACCATGACTTTCTTAATATTCGTCTTACTACAGATGGAGACGTTTGTATCTCACCATAGTCAAGTTAGAACTCCAATCACCTTTCTACAGTATTCCTCTTTCGTAGTAGTAGATCATCGGTAATTAAATTTCTCGACTCTGTATTAACTGTTCCTATTTAGAAGTATTACCAAGGAGTTCCCAAATAGATGTTTGTTTTTTTGTAAGCCGATTTGTAGACTCAATTATATAACCACGTTGCATAAGTCATGTTCATCCAATTGTTGTTCACTGGTGGTGATAACCATACTCTACTTCCTTCTAAAAGCCAACCAAATATATGTTAGGCGAAAGCGGTGAAACCCTGTCTTCATGATTTTGTTCCTCGCCTTGGTTTTGATAGTATCAACCCTGGTTCAACATATGCAAAAATATTATTGTACGGTTCCCGAGTAGTTAAATTGAACGCGAAGTTGCTCATAATATATACGGGTGTCAGGTAAAATCTCATTAAAAATCAGTTAAAAAGAAGTTGCTTCATTGCATTAATTGTTCAAAATGTCCAGCCAATGGCTGTATACATACTCCAGCTCTTCTCAGAATTGAAGAGGTGGCGCTGCTAACAGTCTCAAGATCAGCACGAATATTTTCTGCGGCATCCATAATCCTGTTTTCAAGATTTTCTGCATAAACAAGACTTTTCAACCTTTCCCAAAGAAAATAATTTAGGGGATTAAGGTCGGGTGACCTTGCTGGCCAAGCAACTGATGCACCTCTTCCAATCCAGCGGTTTGTATAATTTTGATTAAGAAAATCTGTTACTTGTCTACGAAAGTGAGGAGGCGCGCCATCGTGTTGTATCCACATTCGTCGTCTTACATTGAGAGGAACTGCATCCAGTAATGTTTGAAGGTCATTTTCCAAAAAACGGAAATAATGAACGGCCGTGAAACGTTCTTCTATTATAAACGGACCAATGAGATGGTCATGAATAATACCACACCAAACATTCACCGAAAATCTATTTTGAAAATTAGTCTCGCTAGTTTCCCGTGGGTTTTCCTGTGCCCAACAATGTGAATTCCTGGTGTTATTGATGCCGTTTTGGGTGAAGGTAGCTTCATCACTAAACAATATGTTTCGACAAAGCCTTCGATTTCTCAATAACCAGCAACTAAATTCAAGTCCTGCTGCGTAGTCGGCAATTTTTAAAGCTTGTACAGGTAAGATATGGTACGGGTACAAACCGAAATTGTGTAAGGTTGTCCATGTTCTCATGCGGCTTATGTTAAGTCTGTTGGATATTCTTCGGACAGTAGTAGAAGGTTCAGCGTCAACCATATTAAGTATTGCTTCTTCTTGTGAAAGCTCTTGTTGCAGGGGACGTCCAGTAGTAGCTGCAGGAGACTTGCCCGTTTCTCTTAAACACCAATGGACAGTGTTAAAAACTTGTCTACAAGGCACTTTACGAGTAGAAAATCGTTGACGATATTCTTCAACTGCCGTTCGTCCGTTTCCATTACAGAATCCGTAAACATAGCGCATGTCGGCGTATTATTAATTTGAAAAAATGAACATACTTTTAAGCTAAATTGAATGTTAAACAAAAACGAAATACGCTTATCTTCATTAGACATTTTGACTTTAAATGACCTCAGCAACACACCCTTAAGCTATGGCAATCATGTCGTGGGACACCCTGTATATATATATATATATATATATATAAAGCTAAAGCGACCGACAGGGGACTAGTTCGTTTAATACTATGGATGTGCGTCATTTTCTAAAACCGTATAATAAATTGCTCTAATAGCTGTTTTTTTTTCATTTAATGAAAGTAGTATGTCTTACTATTTCCTGAATTTAGGAAACACTGTATAACGATTTCTGAAAAATACAATTCCTGAATGCGCTGCATCAAATGTACGAATATTCTACGTGGAAAGTGAAATCAAATCGTAGGCAGTATAAGGAAACAACATGTATAATAAAAGATGTTTAAAGTAGAAACAAGAAATACCATATAACAATAAGCGATAATTTAGGTAATGTGTTTCGAGTTCCTAAATACAGTAACTAACAATACGTATTGTACGAACCTGATGTGAATAGATGACAACTCCTACGAAATAAAGAGAATTGAAAAACCATTACTGGCATGACATGTTCAGTCACAAAGCTAGCTATAATTGCATTTGGCTATACGAACTACAAATATGGCATGCTCGTTAGGTTTTTAATGAAAATTAAATAACAACGTGTCAATTTAAGCACTACATAAAAAGTAGCGACAATTAAATTAAGTACTTTGTATTTAATTGCGAATTCATTCAGAATTTAACATGGCACTTTACAATACTTTGCCTTTTCAAACATTCGCCGCAAAAAGATAACGACAGGGAGCTTTTTCTGAATGGCCCATTTAGGGTTTGAAAGCGTCACGAAAAAAGTAAAAGTCGCAGAAAGCTTTACAGATGGGTATAATTATCCTTGGAATTTCTTTTAAAAGCGTTACGTCCTTTGGTTTGTCTTTTTAATCTCAAGTAAGTGGATAACCCAGGGTTTCACTCATAAACGATTTTATTAATTGAGTAAAAACGGCGCTATAAAAAGTTTATAAGCGTCCTTAACTGTTAGGAAGAATAATAAATCATTCTCAATCCTCGCAGTTTTTCGCACAATATGTATTCATCGGAAGCACTTCTACAAAAAAAGAAAAGTTCGCGCTGAAATTGGAATACTGGGAGTGCTAACAAAAGGTTGTTTTAACTGTTCAACGCTTTATGAGAATTCCATAATACGTCATTCAATCAATCGCAGTGAAACTGGATGACTAAAAATGTAAAAAGTATTTTATGGTATAATTTTTTAATTAAATAGAAAATCATAAACAATAAAGGAATTTCTAGTAGGGTATCTACAGACTATAAAAATTTATTTGAAGCTGCCAAACAAGTTAAAATTCAAATTTTCACTAAGTACAGTAATATACTCGCGATGTTTGAAATTGTACTACAATAGTGCCAAATAATAATATTATAATAAAAAATTATGCATTTTTTCACATGCACGCGCATTATTTGTATTTAAACTCAGATGTGTACTTCACAAATATATAAAATATATATTTACATATTTTTACAATTCTCCAATTGCTGACCAATTCTACAATTTCTTAATGAAATACCCTGTATATTCCTTGTTCTGTACATCTTATATTTCCTACTCATTTAATGGAAAACAGTTTTTTTTTATATTGAGCAATCATTTATTTTTATGGTGGAGTCTGTATATTTTATCTTCTGCAGTGCTCTCCTCTGTTTAGTTTGGTTTCCTTAAGAACGTCGAACACTTGCAAAAAATGGAATGAATCCATGAAGGTGGTGGTAACATATTATTCTTAAATGAAATGCGTCAATAACACTTCCACCTTTTAGACGATTGTTTTAAAGGGTGAAAGGAAAGACTATGGTGGAAAAAAGAGTTTGGTTCGGAAATATTAAAAAGAGGACCATGCACAATACGTCTAGACTTTTCGATCACATCCTAATAGTTTTGCCATAACGGTCATAATGGCTACTGCTTGGGAATTTGGGGGGGGGGCAAGAAGATGAAAAAGGGAGGGGGGTAATGCGTTTGATGGGAAAAGAGAAAAACAGGCAGAGGGGGCAAGAGCTGTGACGGGATGACAAATGGGATGAGTAGAAAGAGAAAGGTGGAGAGGAAGGTAGTACTTTCACGAGGACGGGAAGAGGGAAAGAGGGAATAATCACAAATGACATTTTTACAGGATCGTTTTCACGTCATTTTCCTGAATAAGGTGCAATTAATAATAATATAATAAATGTTGGGTTTCTAGGGGGACAAGAAAAATACTGTACTTTGACATACATTGAAACGCACTAAATATGAGTCATTGCAGATAACACTGGAAGGAAAAGTGGAGGGAAAAATACCACCAGGGAAGCAGAAAAGTCTTGATATGGAAATATCAAAAAATGGATCAAACCAAATGTGTATACATTTTTCGATAATATATTTAGAAAGTTTTGCACAATAGCCATAATATCTGGTGAGGAAGTGTGGGAGGCAAAGACGGGAAAAGGAGGGGAGTGTAAAACATTGAGAAGGAAAGAGACGAAAAGAAGTATGGGAAGGGGAGAGGTGTGATGGGAAGAAAAATAGGAGGGAGATAGGTGTAATCCGAACAGTAGTGGGATAGGGAGCGTGAGGAAGAATTGAAGGGGGCAGAAAGAATAGAAACTTGGAGAACAGGAAGAAGAGGACCGTAAAGTGATAAAGATGGGAAGGGTAAATATAGGGAGGGCCGAGAGACTGGGTAGGAGTGGAAAAGTGGCAGAACGTTTAAGAGGACGAAGAGCGGAAAGAGGGAATCATAAGAGATGAAAGTACTATAGAACAGTTTTCAAATCATTTTCTTACACAAAATGCAAAAAATAATATTTACACAGATGAGTATAATAAATCACTATTAAAGTCAACAGTTTTGCTATGAACAACCTCAGCTGAATTCTACCCGCCTCCAATGTTTAATGATATTTGCTATTGGGCAGTATTTTAAATGAAAGTATGTACTAGAAGTAGTATGGTCGTAACTCAGTTGGCACAGCGCTTGGTTTGTAGGCAAAATTATCGACTGAGGCTTGGGTTCGATTACCCTACATTAGAACGGCAGGTAATGGCAGCTATGGGGACACAGTGCTTAAAACCTCCCCTGGAATTACTGTCGTTCGGATTCGACATCATACTGTAGGTATGGCGTGTTGAAGAGAGAAGCACGTAGCATAGAAGAAGCCAATTTCCAGTAGGCGAACGAAAAGGCTGATACCGAATATTCCCAAAACGAAATGACAACTTCAACAGGTTTTAATTCCACATATTACTATCCCATCATGAAAGGTTGAGACAATTTACTATGCAGATACGTGTATGGAAGATAGTTGGTGACGTATAAAATTCGGTTTAAATTTACATCGTTTGTTTAAAATTAGTTGAAATAATAGAACACTGAATTTCATCCTCAAATATAATTAGCATAAAAGAATTCGACGCTGGTAATCCGATTAGTTGCAGTTGTTATTTTGAGAACGGCGACAGCAGAAAGAGGCAATTAGCTTTTCTTTTTCTGCCAGTAATACCGACAACTTCTTTTAATTAGGAAAATATTCAATTAAAACCGCGCGCAAATTAAACTTAAACATTTTTTGAAAACATTCAGAACGACTAATTCTCGCAAGCAAATCAATTAGATTAATTTTAAAACACGGCATTCTAAATGAAAATTATTCAGGATCTGAAAAAATTAGCATCTCTTCGTTCATCTTCGTTCATTAATAAACATAGATTTTTTCATATCTAATAGTAACAAGAATAGACAAGAACTCATATTCACTGTTTGCTAGGTTCGGTGTTTCATTTTCACTATACTAATTGCTATTGCAATCAAGGTAACAATTACCACAAAACTAAAATTCTGTGGTATAAGATGTATCACAGTGATGAGTATTACAATACCAAAATATAAAGATAATTATAGCGGCCTACTCTTAGTGTTTTTAAAATACCTCTCTTCTTCTTAGAGTGCTTTATCTCTTACGAGACGTAGCGATCTTCTCTCCTATGCCTGTGTTGCGCGTTTAGAGTGCCACCGACATAGAGGACCTACAGCTTAACGCGGGCTCCGAAGCACGGAAAGTATAAACACTTCTACTCCAGAGAAGATTTACTAGGCAGAATACCTAGCTGGTTTGCCATGGCCTTGCGAGGGAAAATGTCCGTTAAAAATCCGATGTTTCGGTATTGGGAATTGAATCCAGGACCTTCAGCGTAGAAGTCTAACGCGCTAACCTCTAGCCCACGGCCGCCTCTAAAAACATACATATATATAAAACGCTAATAAGATTGAAATTAAATGATTTAGTAAGGGAAGGGAGTCACTAAAGTGCCTTAAAATTAGCTAAAATAAGCATTCTGGAATTGTACCTACTT
This sequence comes from Limonius californicus, assembly GCA_014611495.1. Classification (NCBI taxonomy): domain Eukaryota; kingdom Metazoa; phylum Arthropoda; class Insecta; order Coleoptera; family Elateridae; genus Limonius; species Limonius californicus. Next base: position 8,349 of record JABXWE010033147.1, read on the forward strand.
GAATGTACGGCCTTTTACAAACTAATTTTTATTTAATAGACAATATGTCTAAGACTGTAATCACTATTCAAAAAACTTAAGACTATTACAATTTTGAAATTCCACTGCATAAGTTTCAATAGCGGATCGTTATCTAAGCAAATATGTGTGAATAAAGATGCACGATTCCTAACTAACATCTGGTATATATTAATGGGAGGGTTTGCTGTTCAAGTGGTACAATTCAAACGTACAACGTGAGAACATTGCGTCTTAATTGTAATCACAATCCCCTTATACAGGGCGTCTGTATAAAACGATCCGCAGAATAAAATAGCTTCGTCCCGTGGAAGGTAGCAGAGTACAACTAATAAAGCTTGCCAGATTTTCCCCTTTTATTTTGCCCTTAGTATTTTCGCAAGCTCCTTAATATGATGTATCGCGAGGGACATGTTGCCACTTACGATTTATACGCTGAAATCGCTATGGGTAAAAAGCACAATCTTGACAAGTTGACGAAAGTAACAACTCTATCTACACAAAGGGAATCAAATACACAGTTAGTCCATTTTTTATTCATTAAATTGGTTAAATTCACAAGTGGAAAACTGCAGCTGGATATTTTTAGTTCGCACGGATGTCTGCGAAACAGGGAACTACTTAACAATACAATGATGTTTTGTTTTAAGAAGTTCCTAAAACGGCTTGGAAACTAGAAAGCTGGTGCAGCATTTTTTGTTGGCAAACCATAATCTTCTTTTCTTTATCTTACCTAAAATGAAAGTAATTAATTGATTGCCTTCTATTACAGAAACTGTAGTTCAGCAAAGTTCCTTGTTATTACCGTCATGTTATCTTCACGCTGGGGTTGAATGCACTATTTTTTTAAAATGATAGTTTTTGTCATAAGGTGATATCATTTCACTAAATTAAGCCTCAATATAGAAAACACGAAGGATGATGTTAACTTATTTTTTCACTACTTTGGCAATTTTGTTACTATACGTACGTATCAATTTTTTCAGTTTATTACAATCGTCCTTACACCTTGGAGTAGAAGGTTTTTTGATTACATAACATATTGCAATCGTATGTGTTATATGTTATCTACTAATTTAACAGACAAAATACAGGCTGTTTCAGACCACAGGTCCCACCCTTTTCTTTTTAAACGCCATGAACTGTAAAATTGATGAACAAAATTTTACTACCGAAGCATAGACAAAGAATTTATTGTTATGTTGGGATTTTTCGGGGAAAACCGGAAGTAGCAACTTTGTAATTTTAAATGGAAGCATAGGTTTGGTACGGTTGAATAAGGATTTTAAGAAAAATTATTTATTATTTGAACATTTTTATGATACCTCTTACGGTTGAGGAAATAAACTCAAAACATTTAAATAATTCCGTGCTCTTTTTGCTCGGAGGAAACGGAACGGCAAGCATCTTGAATTTTCTGTATCATGTTCATCTTCGTGGTGGGACAATGTTGGGACGAGATCCTTTAATTGTGTCCACATGAAAAAGTCTCACGGTGTTAGATCGGGAGAACGCGGTGGCCATGCCACAGGACCTTCCCTATCTATCCACTTTCTGGGGAACAATTGTTCTACTGAATGTTGAGCAACAAACGAGAAATGCACTGGGCATCCGTCCTGTAGCAGCCACATGCATGCTCTCATTACCAAAACGCCGAAAATCGACAAACATTTGAAGTTCCTTGGAAGAAGTACGGTCCAATTATTCGATCTCTGGAGAGAATACACCAAACGTTTCGGGCATGCACTTCCTCCAACCGCCGCAGATTTTCTTGGCTCCAATACTGCGTGTTGTGGATAGTTAGTCCAAACAATTCGATGGTGAAAGTGAAAACGTTTACTGAGATACCAATTGCAAGAACGCAATTTTCAACATCATTATGGCATAGTTGTTGGTGAAGGTTGCAGATTTTAGGATTCCCCATGCGGTTGCATTGCATATGCCAAAATCTCGGGATATTTCTCTAGTAGAAACATGGGATTTAATAAAACAGCGGGGAGGATGTCTTTTTCTCTTTTATTTCTAATGGGTCATCTGATTCGTCGATATCTATTATTATTGCACTGAATTTGACGTTGAAAAACTTTGCGAGTTTGATGAATACGCTGTGGATACTCCAACCTTAAAATGTTGGTGGCTTTCACCCAATACCCTTAGCCTATCGAATGCTTCTTTGTTAAAAAAGGGTATTTTGGAAAACAAGGAACAAAGAGTAAAACTACTTTAGAATAATATGTAAACCCAAAAGAATGTAATTACTAAGCAAAACATAAGGATTACAACAACAAATTCTAAAGCTTAGAACAGTTGCATTATGATTAACATTTAGATGGCAGGTACGATTGTATTATCTTTTCTTAAATTTTATCTTCAACCGTAAAAGATATATAATTAAGAATTCTTGTTAAAATCCCTATCCATCGATACCAAACATAACCTCTGCTTCCGTTTGAAATGTTAAAGTTGATTCTGGTTTTCGCTATTTCCGGTTTCCCCTGGATAATTCTAGCAGTGCCAATAAATTCTTAATTATGCTTCAGTAGTACAAAAGTTTTTTCATTAACAGCTAATAGCGTTTCTAAAGAAAAAGGGTGGGTCGGGTGGTCTGAAACAGTCTGTATACAGAGGCTGCATATTAACGTAGCTACAACGAGAAAACCCCAATCTAAGGCACTTTGGTGGTAGAGCCTTAACATCTGGATATTTATACAGAATTGGTTTACAAGAACACCCGGTAAATTAGTAAAGAAAAATTGGTCTTATATTTACAATTTTAAAAATACAATATGTGAAATAGTACAGATGGCAACTTCAAAAGCATATAATTTAATGAGTGTATACAAACTGAATTAAAAACAATTTTGTAAGAAAACAGTAATTTAATAAATTAGATAAACCTACAAATGTTTTTTTCCAATTAGTAGCTATTAGCAGCAGATGTGCAACAAATAATGTGATTACAGTTGTTATCATAAAGCATGAAGTCATGTGGTGCTTCTGTTTCAAAATAACAGATAATTGGATAACTACGCTACAAATTAATACAAAATAAGTAATTACACTTGCATTGAAGCAAGTGAAGATAAATTATTTATAAACTTCTTCCTGCAGACAATTTAATCAACGAACCATTAAAGCTAGTGATTCGCTAACAGAAAATTCTGAGTTTGCATCATTAACCTTTAAATGAACTAGTAAATTGTGTATACAGTAAGTATAGCTGTTTTACTAAATATGAGGAAATTACAGTCTCTGTTGTCATCAACGAAGAGAGTATTCGTATATCGATTTTAGAAGACTTTTCCGTAATTAATCTAAAACAAACGCATTATCTGCCAAGAAAAGTAGGAAGATTTATTTGTGATTCAACTTTAACAAGCTTTGCGAAATGATCGTAATAAATGACTAAACCTTAAGTCATTATAGTATTCACTGCATTAGTATAGCTATAACATCTGATTATCAAAAAGTTAGGTTACTTTTTCAGTCCTATACCAGCTTACTAACGCCATCTTTCATGAAGTTATATTAAACTCTAAACTATTTAAATGTGGCATTAACATAGTAAAAGCAACCGGTTAAGTTTCTACACTAAGTAATTAGTTTAAAAAATTACCTTTCCTTATTTTCGGATAACGCTCCAAATATGCTAGAGTATCAGATAATAAGGCCTGCCGTGCCCTGGCAACTTTTTCGAAGCAACTGTTTAATTGCAACAACGACAATTTCTTAATTGTGGCAACTGTATGTACAAAAAACAATTGTTTTCTTTGCTTTCTTAGAACGAAAGCATAAACACACCCAACTTCTATGAAATTTAATTCGTATTAGTGCTGTATAGCAACTATATATTTCATATATAGCGCCCAGTGCGCGCAGGCCAGAAGTGAACAGCAATTTTAAAGTGATCAAACGCTTTTGTCCCCCACCACAAAAGTTGCCAGTGCGCAGCAAGCCTAAAATTTTGTTTGTATTACAACGTAAAAAAATGCCGTATCTATGTACAACTAAAAACAGGTTTTTGAAAATTTTACAAACATATCTTTAGTTAACTTTGCATAACTTCTCTTTTTCACTATTTATTCCTCATCTGGTCATGTCTAACATCAACTGTGCAATAAGTAAAACAAAGCAAGAGGATTCAGTACATGTGCGAAACGAACACGTAAAATGTGCATGGTTGTCCTAGCACAAAGCGTTTCAGGCTGTATTTCCGGTTTTTTAGCCAATCAAAATAAAAGTCAAACAACGCGAATATTGCACAGGTGCATTAATTATACTTCTAGGCAAACAGGAACATAACCTCAACGTACGCGTGTTATGTCAGTGGCTACTGTTAATGGATGACCATGCACCATCACGCTTATAGCATAAACGTCAACCTAGATCTTGCCTATTCAAAACTAACTATTAAAACTGTTTTCTAAATGATTTACTATTCATAGTTAGACATTCAGCCCGTTTACATGGTTTTATTTATTTTCCTTGTAATGTATTAACGAAACCTGTTTCGCATCCACTTAACTTAAGAACTGGCGACAAAGAAAAACGAACAGGTTTGCAAAATCACGAGGTGTTCGGTTTATGTCCGGAATACAAACGATTTGAGGTTATATTTCCACATCCTTGTTAAAATCAACTGAAGGAATGTTAAGCACAATATCAATGAATTTGTTAGATTTGCTTGAGTTTACGAGATTGCTGTAGTAGATAGATAAAAAACAATAATTCTCTGTGTCCGTACATGTACACGTATGTATGTTTGACTTTATGTTCGGTTCAGAGAATATATCCTATTTTTAGAATATCCAGGAAGTTTTCACACTTTTCCAAATGTACAATTAGAACCCTCAGGTTAATTAATATAATTCTAGGAAGGTTCAATTATGAAACATGAATTTTTTGAGGCAAGGTCGTCCTTTATGCACAACTAAATTTTCTAATTGTTACGTGAAGTTTCAAAGATCATTTCAAATGAAAAGTTCTCGCAAGCAACATGTGCAAAAGCCGCTGTGAAAAAATGTTGAATGCTCTTTTAAACGGTGGATTAACGGGACTATTTTTTTATAACATGACTAATTCAAATCAAATATGCTAGAATAAAACTTTTCCATTTCTTAGGACCGGTAGAATAGATTGTATGATATACAGTATTCGTATAATAGAGCGACATCTGTTATTGTAAGGACTGTATTAATTTTTGTCTTCAAAGATCGAACAAATTGTTTCCAGCAACTAAAGTTCCAAAACTCCGTATTTTTGAAAAGCAACACTTTTTGTTTATCGGTTGCAAACTGTTGCAGAACTTAGGCAGCTGCATCGATGCAAACGTCTGCTGCAGAGTAGTCAATAATTTAAGGGAAAGACGGTGCCGCAATCAGCTTATTTACTCGTATTATATATAAAACTAGTAAGAGTATACTTTTAATTTTGCAGTGTGGCAACAACGTATTATATAAAAATAACAAAAATTTAAAACAAATGTAGCTAGCGAAAAATCTTATTTGTGAGGTTATGTATTAATCTTCACCAACAATTTTTACGAAGGGTTTCTAGCGGGATATTTGGTCAACATTCACAGTGAATCAGGTAATGCATAGATTGACTTCATAATCAACGAGTAGTCTTCAAAAACATCTATTATAACGTTGCCACGTGTATTTGCGTTGATTCTTCTTCACATAGTGTTTATGGAGTAGCTAATGGCTGAACGTTTCTCTAGTAGTCTAGTTTATAATATGTATAACAAACAAT
>JABXWE010033148.1:0-11102 GCA_014611495.1 Limonius californicus
ACCCTGTGCAAAAGGCAAACCAGATGTATTTACTCGAGTTTACAAATATTTGGATTGGATTAAAGAGCACATGAAGTAAACGTATCTACTCGCTTGAATGCTTACTTTATGTTCACCAGACAATGATAATAAGCTCTTTTCTATGTTCTTTATTTAAACTCTGTTATTCTAAATAATTTAAAAAGTAATAAAGTTCTGATTAATCAGCATCTGTTGGTGTTCTTGATGCTAATATTTTGTAAGTTAATTTAGTTTCATTCATTTTCTATTTAAAGCCATTTTAAAAAGTTGCGGATTTTATGGAGTAATTGCGGTACATTTAGGTATCGGTATCGCGGTACTATTTTTTAATTATCGATTATCGCGGATTTGCGATACTTTTTGCGATACAATTTTGTTCCAGTTCCTGAACCTGGGAACCCTTTTAGGTATTAGGTAGGAATGTAAATATTGGGCAAAACGTATTACTCTGCGGTTGTATGCTAAACTGTTTATCCTTTTCATAAGGTTTCGGTATCGTTATCCCGATACTTAAAAGAAGTATCGTTCTGACTATTGATAAATTTTACTGTATGAAATGGGCGTGTCTCACAAGATGAGGTCACTACGTACTTCGCGTACGTAATCTTTAGACCAAATATAGTTGAAAATTATTGCATTAAAATGTATTTTAATGCAATAATTTTCAACAGTAAAGAAATGAACAAATTGTAAACGTTCATCACATTTAAAGCGTCCCGTATGCCGAGTTCGTTTCCAATTGTTATTCTAAGGTAGAATTCGCTTTATATTACGGCAAACTATAGCACAAAATACAGTTTAATGCAATCATTTTCAACAGTAAAGAAATGAACAAATTTTAAACTTTCATCACGCCGAGTTAATTTCCAATCGTTATTCTAAGGTAGAATTCGCTTTATGTTAATGTAAACTGTAGCACAATAGTTATTTTTGTTACAAGTACCTAAAATAATGTTTTTTCGGACGAATCGTTGTTGTTTCCGGACGAGGCGAAGCCGAGTCCGGAATAACAGATGAGTCCGAAAAAACGTTTTAGGTACGTGTTACAAACAACATTTTTTTGTTAAAGCTCCCAAAAACACATTCAAACCTCTTATTATTAAGAATGATTAATGTGATCGGAGTAAATATGTCTCGAAAATAGTGAGCTTCGGATTTTAATTTGTATTAAACTATTCTGCTTTATTTACCTAAATGATCCTAGAAAGTTGTCATGGCAACTTTTTGGGATAGTGTCCGAAAAAGTTGTCATGGCAACTTTTTGGGATAGTGTCCGAAAAAGTTGTCATGGCGACTTTTTGGGATAGTGTCCGAAAAAGACTCATTTTACGGACTGAAATGAGTCCGTAAAATAGCTCATTTTGGGAGCGTATACAAAAAAATATATTTTAATGCACTAATTTTCAACGGTAAAGAAATGAACAAATTGCTAACGTTTATCACATTTAAAGTGCCCCACACACCCAGTTCGTTGGCAGTTGCTATTCTAAGGTAGAATTTGCTGTATTTTATTGCAAACTATATCATAATGCACTTTTAGAAGCAATAATTTATTACTGTTAAGAAATGGACGAATTTTCAACTTTCATCACATTTAAGGTTGGCAGTTGCTAACCATCTAAAAACAAACAAATACCAAATTTTGTGTCGTTTCTAGTGTCTAATATACGCCGGATTTGCATGTTTTTGACATTAAACTGTACGTTCTGCTTGCATTTAGCTATTATATCGTACGGAAATGGGGTTATATACAGGGTGTTTATTAAACATCCGGCAAAAATTCAAGGGGCTATTCCCTGGACTATTCTAAGAATATTTTGGCCTTTGATGATTTTTGAAAAGCCGCTTTATTTCGAAGATACAGGACGAGAAAAATGTTCGACAAAACCAATTTTGATATTTTTCAAATTATTAATGTAGCCGAAATAAAAGTATGGCGTACTACACTGGGCTTACTGAAAATAAAAATTTTTTAAAAATGCGTTATCTTTTAACAACGTTGCGATTACTAAGAACAGCTGGCAAGTACAGACATTGAAAAGAAAATCAGTTTAAACGTGGATTTCATTTGAATACGTTTCGTGATTGATCATTTTGTATGTGTCGAATTTGTTGAGACTGATTGACGTTTGTTTTTTGTCTTTAATACTTATTTGTTAGTGAAGTCCTCTGTCATGAATCGCTATACGAACGCGGAGATGACTGACATGCATTTCATTTATGGATTTGCTGATGGCAATGGCTAGGCGGTTGTGCATTGAACGATTTCCTGACAGTAATGTTCGTGATAGAAAAACCTTCCAAAGTATTCATCAGCGTCTTCATCAAACAGGCACATTGAAACGAAGTGGAGGACCAGAACGTCCAATGGCAGTAAGAACGGTAGAAGTAGAAGAGAATGTGCTGGACATGATAGAGGAAGATCCAGGTACTTCTACTTGAAGAATTGCAAATACTGTGAATGTAAGTACCTAATGGGACTGTTTAGAAAATTCTTAGGGACTATTTGTTGTACCCATGCCACATACAACGCGTTCAGGCACTTCTTCCTGTTGATTTTCCTCCACGTAATGCATTCTGTCAATGGCTTTTGCAAACATTGGTTCAACTACTGACGCTGATTCTTTTTACCGATGAAAGGAATTTCTCAACAAATACAATAAGGAATTTTCACAATAACCATGTCTGGATTGAAGAAAATCCACATGAGGTACTCGAAGATCGTTTTCAGCATCAGTTTTCGTTTGGGTTGGAATTGTGGGGACTGGCTAATTGGACCGGTATTTCTACCAGGAAGACTTACCGGTGTATCACAACTTTTTGGAACAGACTCTACCTAAGTTTCTGGAGGATGTACCATTGGCAACAAGAAATGCAATGTGGTTTATGCACGATGGTGCACCAGCGCATTTTAGTGTGGTTGCTCGTGAGTTTTTAACAGTAACATACGGAGATCGCTGGATTGGTCAAGGTGGACATCACTTATGACCTGCTCGATCCCCGGACTTAAACCCCCTGGATTATTTCCTATGGGGCCATCTAAAGTCATTAGTTTATTCAACTCCAGTTAAAAATGTGGAAGATTTAAGAAATTGGATAATTGCTGGGTGTAACTCAATAAGAAACGACCCTGGTGTTTTTGAAAGAGTTCGACAGTCAATGAGGAGAAGATTGGATTCTTGCATCGTAGCTGGAGGTAGTCATTTTCAACAGTTCTTGTAGATTAAGACACTTTACATGTAATTTTTGGTAATAAAATGTAGTTGTTGTCGATAATTTTTTCGCCCTGTCTTCGAAACAAAGCGGCTTTTCAAAAATCATCAAAGGGCAAAATATTCTTAGAATAGTCCAGGGAATAACCCCTTGAATTTTTGCCGTATGTTTAATAAACACCCTGTATATTATTGGAATTTCTAACTATCAAAAAACAAACAAATAACAATTTTTGTGTCATTTCCAGTGCAATGGACGCCGAATTTGCATGTTTTTGACATTAAGCTGTACGTTTTTATTGCATTAGTTATTATATCCTGCGGAAATGGGGTTATATTATTGGAATATCTAACCATCAAAAATCAAACAAATAACAATTTTTGTGTCATTTCCAGTGCAATGTACGCCGAATTTGCATGTTATTGACATTAAACTGTACGTTTTGCTTGCATTAGTTATTATATCCTGCGGAAAATGGGTTATATTATTGGAATTTCAAACCATCAAGAAACAAACAAATAAAGAAATACTTGTTGAAATTGCAGCAAACAATTAACAAACAAATAACAACTTTTGGATCAACTCTAGTGCAATGTAGGTACACCGAATTTGCATGTTTCTGATAGTGACTGAAAGTTTTGCTTGCATTTAGTAATAATACTAGTTAATATTATATTACTGGAATTTCAAACTATTAAAAAAACAAACAAATTGAAAAGAATGTGTCATTGAGTATCTAATCGCCCGCTTATTACGACGAACTTATTTTTCACGTGAGAATGAAAAATAGTGTGGCATTTTTTAGTAGTTGTTGGTATGTGTTATTGCAGTGGAATGTGTCATAAACAATGTTTTCTTTTGCGTAGGTGTTTTGTTTGTGTAAGTGTAAGCTTATAAGTATGTGCGTATTCATAAATTTCGATCACTCAAAATGAAACCAATGTTTGGTGTAATTTGTTCACTTTGGCTTCTATTTTACGTGGTTAGCACCGTTGCTCAAGAAGTTAAACCCGGTCGGTGCCCAAGACTTCCAACTACGGTATTACGGCGGTTTCGTAGCCTCTGTACAGATGACTCTTCTTGCCCAATGAGTTTAAAATGTTGTCCGTTTGCATGTAGACATGTGTGCGTGATGCCTATAGGTATGACTCGTAAATATTATTATTACAAATACGTCAGCAACATTCTAGCTAATTTATGAAAATTTACCCTCGAAAATAATAAAGTAATTTAAGTGTTTATAAAGAAATTGAAGTAGTTACCATTATATGTGGTGCATGTATTAAAAATTAAGCCGTCTACAGGTGTAATCTGCTAAGACAAATCAGTTTGATATACTCCGCGAATTAGGCTGTTTAATTGTTTTAAAGATAAATTTAAACTAAACAGACTAACGCCCTAATGTTTGCAATAGATATCAGTTGGCACAAACTAATTTGTAACTGCGAAATACCATTTTTCAAAGAATATGGGAAGACGATATCAAAGCAACTCTGTTTTCCTGGCATGTGATGTCAACTAGCTGTTTCTTTGTTTTATTTTCCATTTTGCGTTATACCGCACCAATTTGAACTCACAGACCAGAAGCACACAATTTACGTAAATATTTTGAGAATACTTGAAATAAACGATTTTTAAGTTACAGAGGGCAATGTTCTTAGCAATGACCAACTAAACTAAAAGTTTTAATAAAAAAAAAATATTTATATAAGCAGCTTCTAAAAATTATTTAACCTCTTTGGAATAGACAAAAGGTATTTTTGATTGTGTCCAAAAATAATATTTTAGTATTTCAAATAAGCAACATATCAAGCTGATTTGTCTTGAGAAACATACCCTGTATATTCACCTAATTCACTATTAATTGTGGCTCACGTCCAGACTCCGGTACACAGTCTTGGAAACACATACGACGCTATTCTCAACAATTTCAAAGCAGCCACAAAATACAGCGCTTTTTAAAGGAAGGTTCAGGATGTGTATTAAAATACTAGCAAAGCGCTGTTTCGGTCATTTCGTTATTAGATGTGCGAAAAATAAACAGCGTGTATGTGGTAATCCAAGCAGTATTTGACTTTGTAACACTTTTTATTACTACAAATGTGCTACAAGTTCTGAATTATTTTGTAAAATCCGTAAATTATATTTGAATTGTGTAAAATAAAATGAAATAATTGGCACACATGTAAACAGGCATTCATTATATGTAAACCATGTATTTGAAGGTCACCCCTGGTATGTTGTCAACCAATTTGGCTGTGGCCAGCTTCCCGACTCCGGTAATCAATTTAATGCTTGCATTAGTAAACAAATGGCGAAATTCTTAACCTTCTCTAACCACCAGGAAAAAGCAGTTCAATTAATTTGAAAAAAAAAATGCGGTGGTGGGATTCGGCCATTGATAATAAAACGCAAATTTTATTTTGATACACAGGCCAGCAATAATAAACATTGGCGCGAAATTCAAAAAATATATCTTAATTCTGAAAGGAAGAATAGAAATAATTACACATAATTGTACGAAGCTTATAGAGAGCAAGGGCATCCAGTATACGTAATGCATATATTAAAAAGTTAGCCAGAATGTCGCATGTTAATATGAGCAGCATCGCAAGTCTCATATTTAAATTTTTAGTAAATACACAATTCATATGTAGAATGCCGCCTATTTCTGTTGCAACTAGGTCCTAAACTGTCAACGGAATAGCTTTGTAGATAACCTCCATTATGGCTGTGTTTCACATTAAAGATATTTATTACCGTTTTACAAGATTGCTGTCTTACAAGGACATCATATAATATTTTAAAAAATATTCTAATATATCTATTATATCATTGGTAAGCTGAACTTACGTTGTGAATTTAACAAAACATGAAAAGTTATTTATTTAAAGCAGTATTTCAATACTGCCATTATCTTACAAGCGTGCGATAAGTTGTGGCTAATCTGTCGGCTCCGGTATTTATATTAATAGCAATCACTGTAGCATGATAGTTATTAGGTATTTCTGGTATGGTAGAGTCATTCAAATAAGTGCACAGTTAATAAAAAAAAAACCATAAGATATAATCTAAATGTAAATAATATGCAGTCTAGAGATTACAAATAACATAATGTGTAGCGTTTCTTTTCTTTAGATGCACGAGGAGTGCTCATTTTTAACAAGAAATTTATTTATGAAAAGGGTATTACAATATTACAACTATAAAATCTATATTACTTTTCGATGTAGTCCTCCTGCCTCGTGATGTACTTGCTCCACCGATATGGAAGCTTTCTAATTCTTTCCTGGAAGAAGTCTTTGGGTTGCAAGGATAACGTCGTTAATTCACAAAATCTTCTCCTGGCTAAAAATTCTTGTAGTGGATCAAACAACAAAAATTGGAAGGAGCAAGACCAGGATTGTATACTGCATGCGGAAAAATATCCCATTGAAGTTTGTTTGTGGTTTCAATTGTTCTTGCAATAGTATGAGGACGATCATTGTCTTGGGGAAAGCAAACGGAATTTTGTCTTCTCTTCCTGATTGCCTGCTTAACAGTATCGCGCAACAGTTTCGAAAAATAATCTGAATTCATTGTAAATAGTGTACCCAGGTTTCATCAGTTATCACAAGTGAGTCCAAAACTTCATCTCCTTCTCTCTCATATCGCTGCAATAAAGAAGAAGCGATTTGCAAACGATTCAACTTCTGTTCGTCAGTTAACAAGCGTGGAATCCACCTGGCACGTACTTTACGATATTGCAGGTTGTTTTTATGATGTCTTCAACATTTCTAACACTGATTTGTTTGAGAAATTTTACGAACCCGTCTATCTGGCTGAATAAGGATATTAACCATTTCTTCATCAAAGTTGCAGCTTGTCGTACACGAGGCTCACTTTGTACATGAGTTTTGCCGCCTCTAAAAGATTTCGACCACTCAAACACTCGATTTCTAAAAAGACCCTGATAGCTGTATTGTGCTCGGATCTTGTAAGAATTTCACTCGAAATTACGCCTTGATTCGTAAGAAATTTTCCTATTATGCACTGTTAATAAAAGTCATGGCCAGCTTTTAATTAATTTAATCTTTTGAATTGTTTACACCTGAGGTTTTAATTTAAACATTCCTGTTGAAGTTAAAACACTCATCGTATGTTTAACGTAAGACTGCTGATACAGTGTAAATGATTTTACTTACGCTGTATCAAGATAAATGATTTTCAATATATGAAACACTTTAGAAACGCTTATATAAAACAAATAATATTTGCTTAGCATGGAATAACAAAAATGTGAAGTTGTTTTGCTAGCATTAATGTTTAATGAAGGTGTTTTTATGTTCGTTTGATTTTACCGCTTCATCTGAATTAAAGTCATATTTTAATTGTCGCTCTGCAGCCCATTACTATATTGTTGTTAAATACAATTTTCGTGAACCTTTTTTTGTTGTCACGCAGAATTGCCTATTAATGTTTTGTCTGCGCGTTTGGCCCTGGGCGTTTTCTGTGAATTTACGTGTTAAATGGTTCTAGAATTATTGCACCATATTTCGCAATATGATTGAATTTTTCAGCTTTTGGGTGTTCGTTTTTCGTCCTTTCTTCAGTACAATTTTCCACTTTTGCTCGGCCCGGTCACTCGATACCATCTCGGAGACCGTTGATAAATTTAGGGAAAGAGTGGACGCTAGGCTTTTGGAGTGAACTGACGTGCTTTCTTTTTGAGATACCGGGTTATGTAGCAGCTCTTCTGCTAATTGAGTTATCGTATCGTAGAATTGGGCATCTGAAGCTCTCGTTTTTCCCGTCGTTAACAAAAGTCCCGTAACAGGTGGCGTTGTCTCCATTCGATCCAGTCTTCAGGGGCTTGCCTGCGAATTTTCCTGCTGCCCGAAGATATCAGGAACACCCTAGCTGTGCCTCTCTCTACTCCCTACCGAACAAAAGTAAGGTAGGAGAAATTGTTAACTGTGTCGTGAAAGCTTGTTTCGAGTTCCATTCGCCAGTTTCAGGTGTTGAACCTTCTATTTTGATGCGACAAAAAGCGACCTTCAGTCGCCAATTGTCATTTTCTTTTTTCTGTTAATTGTAAAGAGTAATCATAAACTGTATTTTTTTGTAAACTCTGACGCCACTGGCTGCGTATGTTTGTTTTAAGAAATTAAATGCCGTAACCCAGGGACGGCGAGTCTCGGTTTGAACGTTCAATTATCCTTGTATTGTATTGTATTTGTATCTAGGACGCGGTTTTCCAAGCATCTCTAAGCACTGCAGCCATCTTGACTTATTATACGCCCTAATTATGAACTTTGCCTATCAGGGGTAATTCCAACCCCAGTAGTGATTTTTAACGTGTCACACATCACAGTGGCACGGGACCTACGGCTTTACTTCTTATCCGACATAAGGCGCATCTTCAGATTTTTCCCCACTAGAAAAATCTCGCCGACCTTGGCCAGGTTCGATCCCGCGTCCTCGGATCCAAAGGCAAATGCGCTAACCACTAGACCACCGAGGCCAGCAAATTATCCTTGTATTAATTAACCATAAATATTCCCATTTTCAATGTAATCGTTATATTTTTTGTATCATGTGTCAGGAATTTAAAAGAAGTAGAATTATATTTGTCTTGAAATTTACCATATATTTTATTTTTAACTTTGCAAGCTTTATATATAGGAGGAGGCACAATAAAGGTGACTCCGATTCCCGTAAGCTGCTGGCTTCTCGGCCTTCCACGAGGACTGGTAATCTGCTGTGATTTGGAAGGTAAAGCCCGTTAATTTTGACCTACCCTGACACAACTAGGAAGATTTCCCTCCCGTTAGCGGTTTTCGTGAACCACCCCTACTTCTCTGAGTTAAGCCGAGGGCCTTTTCCACCTATCCTGTTGCGGCTCGACGAAAAAGCTCGTTTGGCGTGTAACAGTGTTTTATTATGTGTACACAAATATTGATCATGTATGGCTTTTCGGAATCATTCTACGAGGTGCGTTCAATTGAAACCCATTTTCGCTTTATAAAATTTATTCAACAATTTAATTACAAATAATTACCGTCACGGTTAAGGCACCTATCCCATTGTTTTACTAACCGACGTATACCCCGCTCATAGAATACTTGTGGCTGCTGATTGAAGAAATCTTCCACAGCTATCTGTACTTCTGCGTCAGACTCAAAATTACGACCATTTAACGCCTTTTTCAGCGGTCCAAAAATATGGAAATCGCAAGGCGATAGATCCGGGCTATAGGGTGGATGCTCCAAAATCCTCCATTTCTCCCTAGTTGAAGACTTTCTTTTACCACATTAGCAACACGAGGGCTAGCATTGTCGTGCAGCAAAATGACTCCATGCTTTCTTGGACGTTTCCATCTTATTGCTTGATGAAGCTTGTTCAAAGTTTCATTGTACAGATTTGCATTGATATTTAATCCAGGTACCTTAAACTCTATAAACAAGGGTCCTTCATGGTCGAAAAAAATTTTAACATCACCTTGCCTGCAGAAGGTTGCGCTTGATTCTTCTTCGGTGGTGGTGAATTAGAATGTTTCCACTGCATCGGCAATAACTTACTGGATGGCTCGTAGTAATGGCACCAAGTTTCGTCCCCAGCAACATTGACTGAAGAAAGTCATCACCATTTTGCCTATAGTCTGTGAGGTGTTGCAGAGATAAGCCCATTCCCAAGCATTTTTGTTCATTAGACCACTTTGCTGTAACCCAGATTACGAACAATACTATGGACAGATCCTATACTGGTAACAATTTCTGATATTTCTTTAATTTGAAATTCGACGATTTTCTCTAATAAGGCCTTCCACGCATGCCATATTGTTTTTTGTTAATGCAGGTTACCGTGCACCTGGTCGCGGCTCATCCATGGTCCCCTCTTTTCCATTCTTACATTTTCGGCACCATTCCTCCACAGTTGGGTACGCAATACATGCATTTCCATACACTGCTTGCATTCTCGTATGAATCCGCAATGGCTGCACACCCTCAGCGCATAAAAACTGTAGGACCGCACGCTGATCAGACTTGGACGGATTATCAACAACAAACACCATTTCAAAATTGAAGTTTTAAAAGTCAGAATCAAATTCAAACGGCAGAAACTTATTAATGTGTTGCTTACAAAGACTACTAACATTAACAAACGTATTTGAATTATTAGATTTGTTTTCAACTTGATCAAAGATGGGTTGCACTTGAACAACCCTCGTACATTAAAAACTGTAGCTTCCATTCCAAATGTAGAAACTGCTTTAATTATCTAGCAATATTTCTTAATTGTACTTTTACCTACAGGAAGGTATGCGGTGCCGTTTTTGCCACCAACACCACCATTATTACCAGCGTCAGACCCTGCTGAACCTGAGATTCTCTAATATATCTAATCCTAATACTCTATTGGTAGCTTTATTAAGTTGACGTAATTTTCTGTAATACGTAGGTATTTAGATAGATTATTGCTATGACATATTTCGTAGCTCAATGAAAAGTGCCTTTATACGTAAGTTTATATTTTGAGAACTGGAGAAGCTAAGCGTATTCAAAGTTAAACAACGTCTTAATCATTTATTGTTGCTATTGTTATCACGGTCATGTGCTGTAGGATAATAATATGAAAGACTAGCTACTCTACGGTCTGACATCCATGTTTGTGAGAAATCAGCTTATGAGAAAGATACTTTTTTGGGCGACTGGATATACATACATTATTTCATTTTAGTACGAAATGTTACTTATGCAGCAAACCGTTTTAGTTTTTAGTGGCACTAGTTAAATCACTAATAAAATTATTTACCCAATGAAAATTGCATATCTAATAAATTCGTTGATGTCCAGGGGTCTCATAGTGGGATAGATTGAATAAAATAT
>JABXWE010033152.1:0-16480 GCA_014611495.1 Limonius californicus
CGCACTCGTCCGTTGAAAAACTCGACGCTTCGCGTCTCGTTTTTCAAACTTGGACTCGTGCGTTAAGAAAAGGCCTTATGAAATTAGTTCTTTAATATACTATATTAGAATGGCGATACAGGAAATGACTACAAAAAAAAGGACAATCAACTGTGTTTTTATAGTTTTACAAAAAATATTCGAACGTTCGGAAAACGAAGCTCGTCGCCTTTGGGCGCACGATATTTACTTTATTCAAATAACTGCGTCGCTAAATGCGTCGGGGTTATAGGAATCACACAATATTTATAGTTACTAATTTTACAACGGCACAGAAAAGAACCAGAGGTTCAAACACTTAAATTTTGCAAGCTGGCGCGAAAAGAAAGGTTCCTAATTTCACAACACAGGAAACTAGCTTATTACCTCGACGGAGTAGCGAGTTAAGCACAATTTCGAAGAGTTGACGGGATCACGATGAAAATCCACAGATACACCCCTGGAGACTTGATTGAATGAAGTCAACAGCCAGGGGCCCGGAACTTTGATGCACTCTTCGCACCGACGGTAACCGCAAAGGGACGGGAGCTGGTCTCGAACATTAATCCGCCGAAAAGGCGATCGGTCAATTCACAAAGAATTGCCTTTACCAGGGTTGAATCCAGTGTTTTCTTTAAATCAGGCAGTAGCCGATGGTCTGTTTATACCCCTTCGTAAAACAGCGAACGAAACACACATAACAGATACCTTTCAAAAAAATACACAACCCGCCCCTGCAGCACGACTTATTTACGGTTCCCCGTAGATATAATTTCGGGAAGACCATAGCCAACGGAGATGGAATGCTGACTGACTCTCGCAACGGGAATCTGCACTCCCCCCCACAACTTGGGGACGGCGAGATTCGTCCGAAGAATTGGTGCCTTCTATGGTAATATCTGCTGTTTGCGAGAAACTAATATTCGAATTCCATATTGCGGTCCCAGCGAAAACACGTGCCGGACTCGAGGCTGTCTTAGGAATTTCCAGACCAGATTAACCAGGGAAGTGCAAATTTATTTTTAATTCTGATAATTTCGGAGTCATTGTAAATAATCTTGTTTATTTGTATGAACTTATTTATATTTTGGGATAGATAAGAACTATGTTGTAATTGTACCGAGTGTTACGAACTACTTTACAGTCATAATTCTTTAGAATGTTAATTTGTACAGGTATTAGCGTACATAATCACGGGAATTTTACTGTATATACAGCGTGAGTCAACAGGAGCGGTAATATTGCGTTTTGTTTGGGTTGCACAGCAATTTTTGGATTCTCTGATCTGCGCTGTAAATCTCGAAAGGCCTTTCCGGACTAGAGTGTAGGACGCGGTTTGAGGGCGTTTGTTTGGGTAGTGAAACGCAGTATTTTTACTGTAGCTCAAAGTCAGGTATTTTTGGGGCTGTATTGAGTGATTGCACTGTTAGTTGTGTATCGATACAGGTTACAATTATAATTTTATATATTATTGTTGCAAACTGGGGTTTATATATACATATTACACATTTATTTTTGCTGATATTAAATATTGTTGCTGCAATTGTGTTTGTTATTTATTGTTACCTATCATTGTTTCTGTAGTAACGAATTAAGTAAGTAATACACTGTGGGTACGACTAACCAATCGACATCTGCGTTAATGGTAGTGTATTTTATTATTAGTCGTTGGCGCCCTTTTTTCCAGGTAATTAACATAAAGTTAATTAAAATATTTATTCGAGATAAGCAGAGAACCGCCCATCTTCGATTGAGGTTCCGGGAGGCTATCATTAACCAATTATTTACTTACTTAGTTGGAAATTATCAGCAGGCGTCACAGTGGTCCGTAAATTCTTCGTAGAATTTTCCTTTCGAAGGCATTTATAGCTTCTTCCGCTCGTGCGGATATAGTCATGTTTCACTTTCGTAGCATAGAACCGGACGAATTATTGTTTTGTATAATTTCAGCTTTGTCTTTCTGTGGACGTTGCCTGATTTGATTATGGACGATATGCTGTAGTATGTTTTGTTCGCATTACTGATTCGTCTTTGTATTTTTTTCATTTCGTCCTGTTTGTTGGAGATGTTAGAGCCCAGGTATGTAAAGTCGTTTATTACTTCGAAATTTTAGTTACCTATGGTTAACTTTCGGCCTTTTCTTCTCTGGTTGCTCCTGGTCTGTATAAACAACTTGGTTTTATCTTGTTTGACTTCTAGGCCGATCTCCGCCGCAGCATTTTCGAGTGCTATGTAGATTTCTTTTATTATTTGTATGTTTCTTCCGAGGATATTGATGTCATTTGCGTATCCGGTTATTTGGTTGGATTTGTATAGCAGCGATACGTTGGTATCTACGGTGATTGTTTTAACCGAATATTCCAGAGCTAATATGCATAGGAGAGTGACCAGGCCGTCTCCTGGTTTTAGCCCTTGGCTTATTTTAAAATGGTTCCTTTAGGCTTCCCTGTATCTTCACTCTACTTTCTGAGTTGTCCATTGTTAGTCGCGTTAGTCTGACTAGTTTGGGTGGTATGTTGAGATCTATCATGATGCAGTATGTAGTTTTTCCCTATCGATGTTGTCGTATGCTTGATTGAAGTCCAGGTACAGCTGGTACACGTCTATGTCGAACTCCTAGCATTTTTCTAGTATTTGTTTTACAACAAACAGCTGGTATGTTCTTGATCTTCCTGGTCGAAAGCCCGCTTGGTATTCACCTATTATGTTTTCAGATATGCTCTGTAGTTTGTTTCTTAAAATGGTGGTGGCAGTCTTATATGCCGTGCTTAGAAGTAAATTTCTTTAAAATTCTTACACGTCAGTTTGTCACCTTTCTTAGGGATTGGGCATATGATGCTGTATCTCCGTTCCCCTGGCATTGTTTCTGTTGACCATACTTTGCTTAACAGTATGGTTAGGGCAGCTAGAAGGTGAGATCCTCTATATTTTATCAACTCAGAAAAGATGTTGCCTATTCTCGGTGCTTTGTTTTTAGTTAGTGAGCCTACTGCTTTTGCTATTTCTTGTTGTGTAGGTGGCTCTGCGTATTCCTCGTCGTTTGCGACGTGTGTTATTCGTTCGTCGTTATTTATCGGGGTATTCCTTCCACATCTCTTCTTGTTTGTCGCTGCCGATTATTTGGTCTATTTTATCTCTGCATAAGTTGGTGTTCGGTTTGTATCCTCTATTGAAAATGTTGATTTGCTCGTATGCCTTCCCGGTGTTCTTCCTCTCGAAATCACCTTGAATTATTTAGCAATATTTTATTGGTGGCATCTCTTTTCTTTCTTCTAAGTAGTTTATTTGTTGTCCTTCTGATCTCTTCATACTTGGTCTTTGTGGCCCGTGTTGGTCTTGTTATGTATGCGTTTAAAATTCTGTTTTTCTCCTTTATTGCTGCTTTGCATCCTTCGTCGAACCAATCTCAGCGACTTGTTTTACCTCTATGACCTACTGCTGCGCTGCGCCTGTTATTGTTGCCTTGAAGTTCTCCCACTTCTCTTCTACCGTGGTTGTGGTTTTTCCTTGCTTCGGTTTCTTGTTGTTGGTTTATTTTTTCCTCTATTTCAGCTTGATAGGTTTTTTGTATTTTCTCTCTTGTAAGTTTTCTAGGTTGTGTTTCTCGATATTTTTGTTTCGTGCTCTTTTCCTACCACTAATGCGATTTGTAAAGATGATCTTCACTAGATGGTGGTCAGAATCCGTTTTAACTTTTGGATGTCCTTAATTCCAAAACAAATGTGTACTTGGAACCGATCTTTCGGTGTTCCGATGAAAGTCTCCTTCAGTTGTCAGGCGGTATGGTTTATGCTCGCATCGTACTGGTCGCTCGCCGCATCACGCCAATTTTATCCGGCCCATCTGGAAATTTCTTACTGAATTTGAAAAATAACTCAGTTAATTTGGCAACACAGCTTATAGCCTCATAAAGAAATAAATTAACTGTTCTAGCATGATGGTGGCAGCAAGAAAAAATAAAACGCAGATTATTATTAGGTGCTGATAGTACTTTATTTGGTGACAAATCTGTTATTTTGCTAACAAACTGAATATTCTGCATAGCAAGGAAGGTGCTGCAATGATTATTTTGCATACAGATTCTCATGAATCCGATGACAATTGTTTAAATCTGAGATATTCAATATTTTCTGGGATTATTTCTGTTATTTAGAGGATTTCATT
The DNA here is from genome assembly GCA_014611495.1 of Limonius californicus. Classification (NCBI taxonomy): domain Eukaryota; kingdom Metazoa; phylum Arthropoda; class Insecta; order Coleoptera; family Elateridae; genus Limonius; species Limonius californicus. The sequence continues at coordinate 4,183 of JABXWE010033152.1, forward strand.
TGGTGAGAAATGTGTATTTTGGTGACCGTTTTATTTGTTCCCGAAAAATGTTATTTACGCAGCTGGATGATTTGATAATAAGAGAACAACTTAATCTAGTTTATTTGTTAATACTTAAATACATTTATTACAAGAATAAAGAAAATGCTGATTAATCAGAATTACGAAGCAACTATTTAATTAATCATAATGACAGATAGATGATACAATAGAAAAAATCCATACGACAATGGAATAGAAAAGGCAGTCCAACCAAATGCCTTACAATATTTCACTGAAGTGTTTCTAGGAATCAACCTTATACTTTCATTCTCTTAAATTAGATATAGGTACTCATATTAAATTATCTCGGAAAAATGTTTGCGTTCGGCTTTATCACTACAATAAAATTAGCAATTAATTATTTCACAGTTTAGGAGGAAAGCTTATTTAATTTTAAACTGTTTGTAGAAGCATTTGGAGATGCTTTTTAGTGGTATTACAGCGAAGCTTAGCTGGAATCATAACCCAAATTAATTTCGAGTGAAATGGGCAACACTGTGCCAATTTAGAAATCGGATTAAATTTAGTATTACATCCAATTTTATTGTTATGATAGTATAAGAAGTTCATGACTCCAGTATTAGAGTAGAACTCAGGGGAAAGCAAATTATTAAATCACGATTACGATGTTGATGTGTTTTCTTACATTAAGACGCAACATCAGAGAGAAAATGTAAAATTTATGTTTACTTTTTTGTGCATCTCAATTCAATTTTATTTCGTTTCTGTTATAGAAAATCTTCTTGCGCTTTTACTGCTTATAATTTAATAATGTACTCAAATACATTGCTGTAGTTGCATAAGCTTTGCTGTGCGTTAAATTTTACATCTGCATTGGCTTTTCATATTTTCATACCGGGTGGTTGATTTTTCATTATACACTGAACATTTTCTTTCAAATGGAGTTTTCCTTTAATTTAGCAGTTTTTCGCACACCAGCTAACACCCAATCAATAAAACTGTCAGTACACAAACGAAGAAGCAGCAAACAAGCAAATATTATTTAAGGCAATAATGTGCCATAAATTGAACAGTGAATTGGGAATTTAAAGGTGTTTTTACTTTTAATTTAATTATAGCAATGATGTCATACATTCATTCTAAATGACACATTAACAAAAATCATATTAAATTCAGTTAGCTTAGAACTGCTGAAGAATCAAGTAAATCTTTCTTGAGCAATTGATTTTTAGATAGTTTTCCTAGTGACAATTTTCTGGGCCGAAGAATTAGGTAGGAGGGAAAAAACTATCCAACAGAACCGTAGCTACGTTAATAAGCTACCTTCCCACTTACGGTTTTTTAATAACAGGTAGATAACATATCCCATAAATGTGAACAAATTATCAAAAAAATCATAAACACTTGTGATAAAAAATTGCCAGAAGTAGTGTAAGAACACGGTAAAATCAATCTACTTTTACGACATATGTGGATTTAATTTAGTGAAATTTTTTCTCGTTGTTACAAACAACTATCAGTTAAGAACATAATGCACACAACCCCAATCTAAAAATTTATCTGACTTTCTCACAATCAGAACAATGCTAAGGCTCTATTACCAATTTGCTTGATTGTATATTATACGTATTGTCTTTCACAGTGGTTGCAGTTCGTTTCTGCTTTAGTAAGTGTCATCATCATCATCTCCGTTAGCCTGTTCTTTTTCAGTCGATTTTTGATAGGATTCTTTCATTAGTGCGTTGATTCTTCTTGCCTCTCTTCGAATATCCTCTTTTCTTCATGCCCATTCCTCCCATGTCTGTTTAGGTATGCCGGTGTTTTGGATGTCCCTCTCCAATGATGTATTCCACGTGTAGCATGGTCTTCCGAACTTCTTTTCTTCTGTTTGCATGGCTTACGCTTGCTGTAGAAGATGGTTGACAGGTCTTCTTAGGATATGTGCCCAGTATTTGATTCTTGATCTGGTGAGCAGTTTCGTTATTGTTTTCCCTTCTAGAATTTCTTGTGCCGTCGAAATGTTTTCTTGTCCTGTGGTTAGTTGAAATAGTTTGAGTAGGTATTTTCTTTTCCATCCTTTGAAGTGCCATTCTGTTGGCTTTCGTGATTGCGGTGATTTTCAATCCGTATAGAGTATAGGTGAATAAACAGTTCCCACCTCCTGGGATCTTCCGCACTGTCAGTTTGGCTGTCCGTAAATACTGTTTCCTGTTCCATGGCCGGTATTGTATTTATTACTTTTGAGAATTGCCGCTGGTTTTCTGTTATGTAGTCTTCCGTGTGTATGTTTTTCCCACCTTCTCTTATTATCAGTTCTACTTGACCACCACCCGTAATGTTTGACCTAAAATACCTTTAAAATACTCTACTTACAAGTACCTGTGAAAAAAAATTTCTTTTTCCTAATCACAATAATACGAAACGCGGCTATTTGCGGTCTCAGATTTGCCTTCCCGGATCTGTGCACTAAATTTAATTAAATTAAATTAAAGAAGATTAAGTTAGTTGAAATTAAATGAGATTAAAGTTTACAAATCGTTTTTTACTTTTAGATGTTACAAATGCCTAGACCTAAAATATCCCTAATATACTCTACATTAGAGTTAAATGTGAAATATTCTGAATTTTTTGTTTTAACCTCGATTGTTAACTTATCTTATGTTGACCCCTTTTCAAATTTTAACTAATCAAAATAATACTAAACGCAACTTTTGCAGTCTGTAATTTGGCTTACCCGGATCTACGCTTTAAATTAAGTTAAGGGAGATTAATTTAAATTTAATCAAAAGAGATTAAGGAGATTAAGGTTTCAGACCGTTTTTGTGCTTTTAGAAGTTACGAGTACCTAGACATAGATTTCCCCTAATGTACTCTACTTTACATTAAAACGTGAAGTATTCCAAATTTTTGCTTTAACCTCGTTCGTTATATTATCTTATATTGATTCCTTTTCAGCTTTTAGCCCATCCAATTAATACTAAACGCGACCATTTGCGGTCTCTAATTGGCCTAACCTACAATAAATTGCAGTAACTTAAATTACCTCAAAATAAATTAGGTTAAATTTTACAATTCGTTTATTACTTTTAGCAGTTACAATTTCCTGGACCTACAATATCCCTAATATTCTCTACTTTGCAATTAAATGCGAGATATTGTTAATTTTCGACTTTAACCTCATTCGTTAGATTATCCTGAGTTGACCCCCTTTCAGCTTTCCAGCCAGTCAGAATAATACTAAACGCGACTATTTTATTCCGATCGGGAATGAATCCCTTGGTTGAAGCTACGCTTGACTGTCTGTTCCAGTCCAGAAATATTTTTCCTGGAAATTGACCCCAGTAGGGAGTATTATTCACTATTTGAATTTTTATGGCCTTATACCAAGAATTTCAGTTTTTAGTTGAGACGGCTTGTATGCTTCCGTCCCTGAAAAGTTCTCTACTTGTTTGCTACCCTTGTCGTTTTTAACCAAAATGCGCCCCCAGATGCCTGTCTCTTGTACAGTTTTACATTTGCTTGTTACAAAATTCCCCGGTTTTAATTTCCCTTATCAACTTTATTTTATTTCTTTAATTCTATTAGACTACAAATACTATAAAAGGCTCCTTAAGCATTCAATCACTTAGCTTTCACTGCCCTTCCCTCCGTTTTGCTGCTTTCCCTGTCGACCGCCAATCCTTCACCTTTGATAGGTCGTCAGGTAGAGCCGGTGGTATTCCTCCTTCCTTTCCGTCCCAGATTCGCACACACACGCACCCGAACTTGATAGATAGTTTGCACCCAAAATATTTTTTGAAAGTCTAACTAAGCAATATTGCTCGAGAGCGTTCAAAGCACATCCGTTCCCGAGCGCGTCGCCAAGGTAAGATTCAGTTCGTTTCCGCTTTAGTAAGGGTACAATGAAAAATTATCTAGTTGGTATAGTTCAATAACTATAGTGGGTTAAATAATCCAGTAATGAACTTCATGTTAGTTTTGTTGCTTTCCCAATGAATGCTTGATATTACGAGCATCATTGAAAGTTTGATATACAGAGTGTTTTAGATTTAAACAAGTAACAATTTACCTATAAAACTTTTTGTTGTAGATATACAGTCATCAGATATGGAAAACTCTACTTGTGTAATTCTTAGCTTGGCACATATGGTTTGTGAGAATTTAACAAAAACTTACAATGGTAAAATATTTTATGGTGTTTATAAATAGCTTTATATGTAAATATGTTTCGTACGATGTGCTGTCTATAGCTTTTAATTTAGGGTGCTCCAAACTTTCGGCAATTTTGTTCTGAAAGAATTCGTGTTTCGAATGTCGTGATCTAGTTTAACGTGAAAACAATTCCAAAAAAACGCAAGCTAGTTTCGTATTAATCGTGGCGAAACGATTTTTTAAAAACTTTATTATTTTTCTATGCAACACATAGGAGTTATACGACTTATTACAATGAGCGTTAAGCTTGAACTAAACTACATGCCAAACAAGCTTAATAGGTAAATATTTTATAAGCATTTTATTTTACGTTGCTGAGAAAGTAGATTATACTATCTGCTTCTCAGCTTACGTTTTATTCCTTATATAACTAGCTATTGAAATACATAACCATAGGCATAATTCTATCCCAATCCAAATATGTAAAATCTATAAAGTGATATGCTCGCAATAAAACATTTACGGCAATATACCTACTGCAAAATCAGAAATTGTAGAATATTAATATAATTAATAAATAATAAAATAAAATTAATATGGCAAAATATAAATAAAAAACTAGGAACCGGTGTATAAAACTATATGGGTGTACGATCTAGGCATACATTTGATATATACAAAGTTCAAATGGATTTATTTTATATAAAAAATCTAATGATCACATGATAACATGTTTCGTAATACAATTTCTTTGATTATTATCCAATATATTTAAAATAAGCCATATTAATTAAACAAACAGTACACATTATTTCCATCAGTGACGGCACAGCTTGAACCGAAGAATTGCAAAGATCTTTCGTACACGACAAGCAAACTGTTAAATCGCTACAGCGATTCGTATCGTTGCATCCTCTGGTTATAGGTTCAATCATACCTGAAACAATAATTATTAGAATAGCGTCTTTCCTAAATAAAAATAATTATTGTTTAACAAAAAAAAACATATAACACTGTAAATGTAAGTTGCTGTAAGCAGTAGATTTTGATCAAGTCGGGCACAAACATATACAGGGTTGGGATAAAGTATGGAACCAAGTAAATATCTTTTAAACGAAAAGAACGATATTTATGAAAATTTGCAGGCAAGTGCAATGGAACAAAATGCATCTGATGTAAATTTTTTTGTTAATAATATACTTCCGGTTTAACCGGAAATGACATCAACTTCTTTAATTTAAATGGGACACCCTATATATTTTTACAGATTTTGAAAGAGCTTGTTATTTTGAATTCATACATACTGAGTTTAGTGTAAAAAAATTTGTAAAAACGAGGAATATAGCACTTTAATCAACCTCCTTTGAGTTTTTTGCATTAGAGCAAAAAGCTATTTAGATAAACTAATTGATGTTGTTTGTATGCATAGTAATAAATAAACAAGTACTGTTTAGTACGTCTTTTGTTCTCCAAGTGTCAAATTCTAATTGACGGAATTAAATTTTACAATTTAGAATGGTTCAATTAAGTGAAAAAGAGCGTATTGAAATTTTAATGATGATCGGTTATGGTGATCGTGTTAGAACTCATGAAGAAGTGTGTCATATTTTTAATAATTTGCATCCGGAGAGAAATCCTATATCACGCTCAACAGTAACTAAAACATTACAACGTTTTAATACAACTGGGATGGTACAAAATTTGCTAAAACCTGGAAGACCGCGGACTGCAACGAACGAAACTGTTAAACAAAATATTGCAATCGATTTAGAAGAATCACCTCAAACTTCCACCACAAATTTGGCACTAAACCATGGTATCAGTCGACGTTCTGTAGGAAAGATATTAAAAAGTGAAAAGTATCATCCGTATAAGGTACAGTTGGTTCAAGAATTGTCAGACGATGATTTTGACCGACGGCTGGAATTTTGCGAACGGCTAATGGACATCTGTAATGTCGACGAAAATTTTGCTTCTAACATAGTTTTTTCCGATGAGGCAACTTTTTGTTTAAATGGAACAGTTAATCGCCATAACTCAAGGTATTGGTCAAATGAGAATCCTCATTGGATGTTTAAATGTTTGGATGGGAATTGTCGAAAATAGGCTTATAGGCCCATTTTTTATCGACGGAAACTTGAATGGTGACAAGTATTTGGATCTACTAAATAACGAAATTATTCCTGCACTTCAACAGAATGGGCAATTACCACAAAATGTTTGGTTTCAACAAGATGGAGCACCTCCCCACTATGATAGACGGGTTAGGGATTTTCTGGATGCGAATTTTCCAAATCGATGGATTGGACGTAGAGGATTCATAGAGTGGCCTGCTCGTTCTCCGGATCTTAGCCCGTTAGATTTTTTTCTTTGGGGTTATCTAAAATCACGTGTTTACGTTAGACGACCAACAAACTTACAGGAATTGAGACAAAGAATTATTGATGAATGTGAACTAATACGTGGAGAAGTCTTGGAAAGAGTGACTCAAGAATTTGTTAATAGGATGGCATATTGTCAGCAAGTAAACGGCGAGCATTTTGAACATTTGAAGTAATTTTGTTTCTCATTATTCTAAAATAATGAAATGTACACCTATTGTACAACTAACAGTGAGTTATTCCTCGTTTTTACAAATTTTTTTACACTAAACTCAGTATGTATGAATTCAAAATAACAAGCTCTTTCAAAATCTGTAAAAATATATAGGGTGTCCCATTTAAATTAAAGAAGTTGATGGCATTTCCGGTTAAACCGGAAGTATATTATTAACAAAAAAATTTACATCAGATGCATTTTGTTCCATTGCACTTGCTTGCAAATTTTCATAAATATCGTTCTTTTCGTTTAAAAGATATTTACTTGGTTCCATACTTTATCCCAACCCTGTATGTGTATATCAGGGCTCGAACACACAACCTTTGGCGTCGTAGCAGCCATCTCGACCGATACTCCGCCAAAAAGTCGTTTACATTCCCAGTTTCTTACTTCCTATACTGGGATATATAATCTTCTGACATGGCACCCCTTCATCACACTCTGTAATGTCAAGAACTGTCTCATCAAATCTCTCAGAGCCACATTCACGCATTTCATTCGAGGAGCAATTATAACATCTTATAGCTGTTCCTGCAACAAGGAAAATTTAAAAGTTTACACAATATAGAATTAAACTTGAAGGAAAAAGATCACAAATACTTTTATTTTTTGCAATTCTTTCCCCCCCCTCCATTTGTATAACGTTGGGGGAGGGGGCATTCTCGTTTTATCAGTGTTATTAGACAAATACTGTACAATACCGTAGTCTCTGCACTAGGTTGCTAATTTTTAGTTAGATTTTATGTTGTTTTCGTAAATTGTCAAAAGTCCTTGTTCAAAACTCCAATATTAAATTCTGTAAAGAGTACAATAACTACGTCTATGTACAATTTAAATGTTGTAAACAAAGAAAATAATAATAAAGATAACAAAATGACAAAAAACAAAATAGCTATGAAATAATTTTTGCTAAGATACTTTGTTACTGTTTTCGTCATGAAAGAGTAAATACTAATGCTTACCACTTGGAATTTGTATTAAGAAGGCAAGAATAGCCAGCAAACACCACCTTAGTCTTTCGGTGAACATCATATTTATAAATTGTTTTGTCTGTATTACCAAGATTTTCAATCAATAGGTCACTTCAGTCGTCTGATAAGAGCTTTATCTAATTTTCAATTTGGTTATCTAACTGTATCGTGCACAATGCGTTCAAAGGTTTTAAATTTAATTCAATTGCGAGCTAGTTAATTACGACCAGCGTCAACCCTATCCGAATTCATCCATACAGTACATACAGTGTAAGAAAAGAAAAATCAAGGTAAACTTTTATTGTAAATAATAACGCATAAATATTAGACCAATAACAATAGTAAGAGAAGGAACCAAACTCACTGAAGCATTACAATAATCTTTTTTACAGTTGTTACAAACGCTTAATTTATTGCATAATGTTTGGTTGTAACAGCCTCTGGTAATATGCTCGGCCCCACCTGAAAACAAAAAATAGCATGAGACCCAATAGACAAGTAAACCTTTCTAATTACTACAATAAACAAAAACCCCATTTAAAAGCTTATGCGTTTATAAATGTTGCCATTCTTAGCGCTCCAGTTAATTTTAACAATTCTGGTATTATTATTTGCTAATTCTTTCGTTGAGATCACCCAACATGGCTCGCCAAGTACACAAAAAATGTGTAACAGTTTGGTGATGTATAAGGTGTAGATAAAAATAAATAATTGTATACCTCCTATAGTTGGATGTAAAACTCTCTGACATCCTACGTCAGGGGAGCATTCGGTAACAGGAACGGCTTCTTCATCAAAACGTGCTCCACACTGTTTGATTTCAAAGGAGGAACATTCATAGCATTTTAAGCAAATTCCTGGAAAATTAAAAATTAAGATATCTTCATTTAATGTAGATGACTTAACATTAATTCATATAGATGACGTAATTCAATTCTTGAAGGTATATATTGCGTACTCCAAATGAGTAAAAAACAAAACGCTTACCTTGTTGCAAAAAAGAAAACAGAATAACAACAAAAAATAATGAGGCACTGGTTGGCTGCATTGTTATATGATAAAAATAATCGCGTTCGAGTATTGCTTGATACTGGTGTAATGAACAACGTGTCAGTTTTTTATTCAGCCTTATCTGATAAAAGGTACTTTACAACTACTGTGAGTCATTTGCTTGGAAAACTAGAGAACAATGAGAAGTGTGAATTTGTTGATTGACTAATAATTTGAATAAGTATGACTTTATATTTCCCAGTTTAAATTGTTGTTGCTATTAATATTATTATAACTGCTTACTGTCAGTATGTTTCTAATGAGGCTTATCACCTAGGCTAACAATTACTTGTTCTAGTGGCAAAGGCAAATATCCGCTAATCAGTAACATTGAAAGGATGAACAACTAAATAATATTTCTACAGCAATTCAATACATTACACCAAAATCATTTAATAATATAATATTGTAATTATACATTATAGTCCTACCTACCTAGTTTACTAGTAGGTAACTGATAAAAAACAATGGTAATATTGGGCTAGCTCGGGTGCACAGGTGCGCCGCTCACAAACACGTGCTATGGTCTACCGAGAACAGAACCTTCGTATATCGTGACGTAAATTGTAGATAAAGAGCATGTATTGACATACTATGCAAATTTTAAATAGTTATTGCGAATGGTTATTATTGTTTGTTGGACGATAACATAAAATGTTTCCCATAATTTTCGAAATATTCATACCCTCGAAAAAATTTCCGGAAATAATTTAACCTCTAGTGGTATTACAAGTGAAAATATTTATTAAATACTAGTTATAGTCTACAGAAATATTAATAGGTAATATACAAAAATTATGATTATATCTATCTAAATCGAATTGTATGTACGATGGCCCTAATAAATTCTTGTAATGTTCGGCTACCTTCAACATATTGTTGTCTTTGAACGATTTTGCATATTCTCATACAAGGGCAATTTCCTCTTTTTGTTCAAAGCACCTATATGGTATTGTGCTAGTTTTGTCGTGGCGGCTGCGACCTCTAAGCGCATTTTGGTAATTAGTGTCCATATCACTGGGTGCTTATGACGTACAAGATTTGTGAATCGGTGATTCCACCCTCCAACATGGTTATTTGTTCCATCACCCGCAGCAAGTGTTGTTGCATGGACATTCCAGGTTTCGGGAGGGAACATAGATGGCATATTTCTGAGTCTCAGTGGTCCCGCTGCTCCTGGATTGCCTACTCGGAGAAAAGTACCAGTAACATACGTAGAATCAAAATAATCGAGTAGATCTGCTGCTATTTCAGGCATCACTGTACTTAAGTAATCCATTCCTTGCGCCACACCTTCAGGTGGCAGAAAAGGCATGTCCATCCATCATTCCACAAAATAAACCCAATTCTTCGTTTTCCCTGTACGCTGTTTCCAAACCTACGGATTGAATTTTACGGTGTGTACTTTGGGTCAGATGGTAAAAGCAACCCCGAATTATGATATGATCTCTTAACACTACTTTTGCAGCTGTAATCATGGCCTTTTCAAAATCTACATTTATTGTAAGAGGGTCAGGAAATAATTCCCTTGCGGCACATTCTTCCATGACAACACGTAGCATGTTTTCATACGTTTGTTGGCTCTTAGATTGCAATAGAGCATATACTGCTGTTATAAATATTCTATTAATAGGTACTCTTATGACATCCAATTGTTGGAATTGTTCAGGGGCTAGCGAAAAATTGCCGTCCATATACTATCCTGACGCCGCAGAGAGATGGCGAAGATTTTCGTCAGTGGAAAATATAATTATCCTTTGGTCTGATTCTGCACTACTGTTTACTTTTTCAATACCTCTGAAAATTATATATAAATATGTTGAAATACGTATACCATACGGGTGCCACAAAATAGTGGCTCACATGAAAATATGCAAAATCGTTTAAAGACACTGTGTGAACAATATGTGGAAGGTAGCCGATCATTACAAGAATTTATTAGGGCCGTCGGACATACAATTTGATTTAGATAGATATAATCATAATTTTTGTATATTACCTATTAATATTTCTGTAGACTATAACTAGTATTTAATAAATATTTTCCATAATATTTTGATTTTCTACTGTATAATTTTGGACAATTTTTTCACTAGGTATTTTTTCCATAAGTATTTTTTCCTCTAGGTGTGTTTTCCTTAGGTATTTTTTTCTAGGTATTTTTTCCGTGGGTTTTTTTCCTTTTTTCTAGATTCGGTAGAAAATAGGTGATTATAATTTACCTTTACCACATTTCTAACTATACTTAAGCCCTGCAACAGCAACAGACATGATGGGCCGTATTGAACGTAATTTGAATAATTTGAAACAAAGTCAGAGAAACAAGTTTATTACAAACATTATTAGAATTGTTAATAAACTCTTATTTACAACATTAATGTATTAATAAGTAAAATAAATAGTATAATAATTAATTTTTGATAGTATATAACTATACATAATTACTCTGAATCTTCTGTTTCCGATTTACTGCCCAGGTTTATCACAAGTGGATTAACTGTACAGAGTGGAACAAATTTATTTTCAATTTCAACATGTTCGCTACAATTTTTTCAGTTATCTTAACCAATTTCGGTTACACAAGTTCGTATTAAATCTACAACAGCTGCATTCAAATTTGGCGACGTATTAGCCCTCCTCACTTTGTTTTTTAACTCTGACCAAATTAATTCTATAGGGTTGAGAATGCAATAGTAGGGGGGTATGACGCCTGAAAACAAATTCCTATGGAAATTCCTGTAAATTAGATCAGTAATGCGTTGGTTAATGTCAGCCTCCCGGAACCTCAATCGAAGATGGGCGGTTCTCAATTAAAGTCGAATAAATAATGTAATTAACTCCTCGTCAATCACCTGGAAAGGGCGCCACCAGCTTGTATAAAATACGCTAACATTAACTCAGATGTAGGTTGGGTAAGCCGGACCCCAAGTTCTATACTTACCTAATTAGTCGCTACAAATTTACAAAGATATGGTAGCAATAAATAATAAGACCAATTGCAACAACGATAATTTTAATGAAGCAAAAAAACACCAATTAAATTAATCCCCAGGTAACCTTTACAAAGATTAGGTCAATATGTTCTTGAATCCTATGAGTACACAACAACTCGCTCAAGTCACTTAATATAGCATTTAAAAATTGAAGTAATCGAGCAATGTAAGAATACTGCGTTTCGCAATTAAAAATACAACGTTTGTGAAACAAATAAACACCCTAACCGCTGAAAGTACTTTCATCGATCATAAGCGCTCTAAAAATACACAATACCATCAATACAAATCCGAATAAACGCAATACTACGGCTCGGAATGACGTACCCTGTATATATTAAGTGAAATTTTACGTCATTATGTACGGTATACGTAACACACTAATGTACAGTTGTATTAAACTAAACAAGTGATTCGCAAGCACATTAAACAATTTGGAATTAAATTATAAAAAGAAAGTAATGTAAATTAAACAATGAGTGATTTAAATCGACTCCGAAAATCAACGTAAAATTAAACAGAATTCACTTC